>JBBBDQ010000470.1:0-60000 GCA_037127315.1 Ascarosepion bandense
ATATATATATATGCAAACTGTTCATATGTATCTACCTGCCTAGATATTTACCTCACTTTGTCACTTCCTATCTTTCTCTGACTCTCACTTTCTCAATCTCTTTCTCAATCTATCTTTTTCTCTCTCACTCTTTCTATATGCAATCTATTTCTACCTAACTGCCTTGTTATTTACATCACTGTGTTTCCCTATCTATCTATCTATCTATCTATCTTGCGCCACTTTGGAAATAATTCGAAAAAATGCCTCATGTTTTCTTCAATTGTTACTAGATCAGGAAGAGGGAAAACAATGTCACTGATAGAAGTAGCCAGGCACTCTGTTCGATTTATCTGCCCTGAAATTAGAACAAATGTAAGCAGCACAATAACAACGTGAAATAGAACCAGGCACTACTTTTACACATTGCCTATGCATTTCCGAAGCACTTTTCATTCGTGGGTTGGCATTAGTGCAAAACCGATCTCAGTGCTAAAAGACTTCAGACACCGCACATAATTGTGCTTATATCCTCTACTTGATTTTTATACACAACAAGCAGATGCCAGTTTATATCAGTGGTAATGAATGTGAATTAGTGAAATAGTCTCCGCAGGATGGAATTCAATTGCTTTTGCTTCTTACACACTTTCATGTCAGACGCTATTTTGCCTGCATTCTATCTGTAATAAGACAAAAAATATAAGTTCATAGCGAGATGATTTAATCTGAAATGCTATACTATCAACGTTCATCCCTGACATTATTTGACAAAAATTAATTATGAGACATATTTCAGAGCAACATTCATACATACATAATTGCATTCAGTCAGTTAATCGTCATACGTGATACACGCTTGGGCGATGATGTCTCTTTCAATACATATCTGGAGCTCCCGCAGTATGTTGCCATTTCTTTCTGTGCTAGACTCGTTGCAAACCAAGGCCAGAAAAAACGAGTTGTCCTGCTATTGAACCTATAGATGGAGGGAGAAGAGATGAATTCATACCTTTCCTAATGGTATTTGTGTGTAAGTGAATGCAACAAATTCAACTAAAATTCTAAATCAACTCTCCGATTTTTATTCCGAGCCGATATACATGGCACAAAAATTGAGTTCTTTTCAACCGCCATATATATATATTGTCATCCGCAGACAGATCTGTTTCACAGCTCATCCGTACCGTTAGACTCCGATTGCTCCCTAACCCAGGCTCGAAACCCGACCGAATTGGCGTCAGTCGGCGACTCTATATATATATATTGGTGAAGAGAACCAACAGTTTTACAATTACGAGTTCTCCGACATTTCTTTTTTTTTTTATGAAAGTGCTCAATACAAGAAATATTGTAGAGCAAAATATTTTATTTTAAATATATACATATTTTATGTACATATATATATATATGTTTTGTTATATATATATATATATATATATATATGGTTTTTAATGTGGATTTAAAAATCTCGAGAACTTTTTTAAATTTGACAAGTGGAAACGTTTCATGGTAATTTGCCTGAGATTCATTTCAGAAAAGGCCAAGTTGTCAATGTGTTTTTCCATCTTTTTTGTATCGAGGTTTCTTTCGCAAGAGGTTCATTTGACCTCTCTGAAAATAAATCCAATGCAAATCAGCATGAATCCTTTCCATTTCTTCATATATATATATATATATATATATATATATATATGGGGAAATAATTTAATTTGTATGTATTAGAAAAAAAAACTCATGAAAATCTATGAGAAAGTGGGAAGAAAACATGAATAAAACAAAGTCGGCCAGATTATATACGAATAAAGAAAGAAAATTAACTTGACCGGTTTAAAATTTCAGCATCCACTTCTACTTTGCGTGTAAGTGTCGTCACATCAACGTAAACATCACTAAAAGCCAAAAACGCCTCACACAAAAACTGATTTCCACTGCTATAGATTTTTCTAATAGGCTAATTGATCGCCCGGTTTATACTCCTCCCTATTCTTTTGAACAGGAGGTGATCTTTATTCTTTGTTTCCTTTTCTGGATTGCGTTTCAGGTTCTTTGTAAAGTCTTTTTGTTCTCTTTCACTTGGAGTTAATATATGTGTGTGTGTGTGTGTGTGTGTGTGTGTGTGTGTGTGTGTGTGTCACATTAAATAAATTGCAAACTTTGTATCTGTTTATTTTTAATAAAATCTGTTCATACTCACGGATAATCTTTCGCGTATTATAATTGAAAGATGTAAGAAATGAACTGTAACGAAATAAGGTTCATACACTTTTAAAATAAGTTTTTACACTTCCGAAATAAAATCCTTGAACTTTCAAAATAGGATTTTTACACTTCAAAAATAAGATTCTTGTACTTCTAAAAATAGGATTCTTGCACTTCCAAAAACAGGATTCTTGAACTGTCAAAATAGGATTCTTAAACTTCTAAAATAAGATTTTTGTACTCCCAAAATAGGATTATTTCACTTCCAAAATAAGATTCTTGTGCTTCTAAAATAGAATTCTTACCCTTCCAAAATAGATTTCTTACACTTCAAAAATAAATTTCTTACACTTCCAGAATAGGTTTCTTGCGCCTACGCTATAAACAGGTAAATTTTCGTTTATGTCTTAATTCCGTGCAAATATATATGCTGAACTCAAATCTACTATCAGTTATTAAAGAAACCTACCTTTATTGATGATAAAAACCAGAAAAAATTCGAATTTCCTCTCGATCGTTTCGTCCCCATTAAATGCTTACATTCACTTTTTATCGGGACTCAATTTCAGCAGAAATTTGCTTGTTTTTGCGTGTTTTTTTTTTTCAATTTTCTTTTTTTGTTGCCTTTTTTTTATAATTTTCAAAAATATGAAAATAAGTGATGATTGTAGTTTTGCTTAATTTTTTCCGATGAAAATATTTGAAAATATAGAATTTTTTTAAGAAAGTTAACTTTCAAATATATGGAAATATGTGATAAATGTAGTTTAATTAACCTTCAAATATATTAAGTACATCCCCCAAAAAAACATGCAAACACACGCAACATTCTGAAAACTACTGCATTTTTTAAAAATTGTCAATGTCATTTTTTCCACTTTTAACTTTTAACTTCCTTTCCAATTGATGTAATTATTGTTTTATTTTCAATGTTAATTATTAAAAAGATGCTTTACTGTACTACTAATTTCGTTCTTTTTGTTATTTATAATTTATAAGTATTGTCATTTATATGAAGGTTAAGTAAAACTACAATTATCACTTATTTTCATATATTTGAAAGTTAAATTTCTTCTGAAATTTAAAAAAAGAAAGAAAAAAAAACACGCAAACATACCACTTACTTTCATACATTTGAAAGTTAACTTTCTTAAAAAAATCTATATTTTTATATACTTGAAAGTTAACTTTCCTCTGAAAAAATTAAGGAAAACTACAATTATCACTTATTTTCATATATTTGAAAGTTAACTTTATTCTGAAATTAAGTACCAAAAATAAAAAAGGAAAAAAATTGTCTATACTTTCTTCTATTTGAAAGTTTACTTTCGTCGGAAAAAATTAAGTAAAAAAAAAAACAAAAACGCAAAACCACGCAACTTTCTGCTGAAATTGAGTACCGAAAAAAAAAATCTTTCAGTACAGGAAGTAAATAGGCCGAAATTCCTGTAAAGGAAGAAAATAGGCCGAAATTTGTTTCCTACGCCGAACGTCATTCAGTAGTTAATAACCTGTCTGTGTAACAGTAGTGGGTGACAAAAAGAGCGAAATGAAGTTCGATTTTTTCTGGTCGTTAACATCAATAAAGGTAGGTTTCTTCAATAAATAATTATTGATTTGAGTTCAGCATATACATTTGCACGGAATTAAGGCTGTTTTGGAAAAAATTGAAGGGACAAAAGCCTTCGGGACGTAAAACGAAAATTTACCTGTATACATTTAGATTGTTGATTGTTCCTGTTTTTGTTCTTTCTACTTTCTTTCACCCAATACAAATCTCAAGAGACACTCACAGGAGAGGCTGAATGGTTTGTGTGATATGAATGTAAGAGCAAAAATTAGTATTACGTGGGTGTGGGTATACGTAACATTATACATTTCGTGGAAGGAGTCAAGTCTGCCGTACAAAGCAGCTGTTCTTGGCAAACAAACTATCTGGGTGGGACCACCTCCTTACAAATGGAATACAAAGTGAGTGGAAGTTGGTTTTAACGCCGTGGACACTAGGTAGTAATCCTTTCTGCAAAATTATCTTCTACTCGTCAGCATTTAGAGATTGATCACATCGAACCTTCTGCCAGAAATAAACCCCAACTCGGGTCAGGATACCATTTCGGTAACGTTTCGGTTTTCTGGGGACACAGTTGAAAAGATTAAGCTGTGCATCAGATCTGTAAAGGCAACATTTCACGTGCATCAAGCACAAACATAAACACGTGACTTTTTACTCATTCCTTAAAATTGGGTTGGGTTCCTATTTTTACCTGTGAATCGCACGCCCATTCGCACACATACACACACAGTTGTAAATACACACGCATACACAAGTACTCACAAACACATATATAAGTAAGAATGCGTGAGTGCGTGTGTACGTGTATTTTTTTATGTTCAAATTTGTATTGAAACTTCATAACCTTTACGTTTCTCGATGTTTATTATTAATCAACTTCTTGTTCTTCTTGTTCCTGTTCTTCTATATTCCTTCTATTTTTTCTTCTTCATTTTTTACTTGTTTATATATATATATATATATATATATATATATATATATATAAAGAGAGAGAGAATAATATACAGAGAGAATCGCCCGGTTCACACTCCACCCACATCTATTGAACAGGTGAAGAGGCTCATCCCTTGTTCCCTGTTTAGGATGTGGTTTCCGGCTTTCTCTTTTTTCCAGTCTTTTCACTCTTTTCTTTTTTTTTCAATTGGAGTAGGTAGACTAAACTATCGCCCGGTTCACACTCCACCCACGTCTATTGAACAGGTGAAGAGGCTCATCCCTTGTTCCCTGTTTAGGATGTGGTTTCCGGCTTTATCTTTTCCAATCTTTTCACTCTTACGTAGCCCCCTGCGCTTCAGTGGCGTTACCGCCTTGCTCGGAGTGATATGATTAAAAAAAAAAATTATATTTGGGATGTTATCTTTCTTTTACATGTTTCAACAGGGACGGTTTTATTCATTTTCTAGTTAATTTTGCTAGTATCTTTACATGTTTTGTTTTTGCTGGAGATAAGAAATGTAAAAATATTTCATGATTATTAACTTTCCAAATGCTTTCAGCCACTTCACTGGCCATTCTCAAGGATGTAATGTTTCCGAATTTGTTATTTTATCCTCTTGTTTTGACTGTAACATAATTTATATTGTCTGAGTTTTGTGTTTAAGTTTTGTTTATCGGCATATCAAACTCTGCGAGTTATTTAATGCAAAAAGATGGGGTTAAAAGTCTTTTTTAATGTTCGGTTTTAGTGAGAAGGCTGATTTAGTCAGATTTTGATAAAAATATTTTTAATTTCAGAAAACTGAAAATGTCTTCTAGTTTTGTTGGTTGTTTTGTTTTATGGCATATCAACCTCGGTGGGTCATTTATTGCCAACTAAATTATTTTTATATTATTTATTTATTGCTGGTAATATTGTTTTTTCTTTCAGCAATTTATTGTTGGTTTTTTATATAAGTTTTGTGTCTAGTAATACTTTTTTTTCTTTTCGAGTATCAAGATTCATTGGGATTTGTTTTTTAAGGACAGGGTCCCCAAGTCCTACCCTGTTATTTAACCCATAACTGGAGTGAAGGGACGGATCAATACCTTTCCCAAGGGTACCAGTACTTAAGTGAATGCAGGGTATTCAATTGGAATTCGAACTCGGCTCACCGATTTCTCCTTCCGAGCCGATATCCACTGCACCACAACGCACATCCGTCACTAAACGCTTACAGCACCTGGTATTCCCAAGCAGTCATCCATCTAAGTACTGACCAGACTCAACGTTGCTTAACTTCAGTGATCGAGCGAGAACCGGTATATTCAACATGATATGGCCGTAAGCCTCTAGTTTTGTATTAAAAATGTATTGCTGGTAATTTTTTTCATTCAAAAATGTACTGTTAGTAATATTTTTTAAAATGTATATCTTTTTTTATAAAAGTCCATTTTTATGTACATATTTGTATAAAAGTCTATTTTTATACTTTCATAGTGCTTTCACATCAGTTTGGGGATTAACTATTTACCCATAGCTAGGACCCCAACAGGTGCAATCACTCCGAGTCAGGGTGGACCAGGGAACAACAGCAGTTAAGAGATAGTTCCATGCTCCTCACAACCTTCCAATCAGAGGCCTTGTTGCCGGATGCAGTTTACCGTCATGCCCAGGCCAAATTTATTTTGTATTTCTGTAAAGGAACGAAGAGGAAACATGTAAGAATGGAAAAATTCAATCAGAAATTAATAAAATCTTCCTTTTCGCGTTCGTTTTTAGCGAAACATATATATATATATATATATATAAGGTGTCATCAATAAGCGCGTAATCTAATAATGCAAATATTTTCTGTTTTACACACTAGACAATTGTTTTCAAGATAAGTTACTTTATTGTCAAGGTACTTAATTTATTGATAAATATTAACTATATAAATGGGAAATTATACAAGGAAAATTTCAAAAATCTGTAATAAGTACGTTTCAGGCTACTGACTTATTGATTAAGTATTGTTTATACTATGTACTATATATATGCTATTAAAGAATATCAAAATTCCGATTACAGGACGCGTGAGAAAACACTCACTTTCTCTCTGTCTCTGCCTCTGTCTCTCTCTCTCTACACACACACACACACACACACACACACATATATATATATATATATATATATATATATATATATATTAACTTCTTAAATATTTTTCCAGCATCTTCATATTCTATAAATATAAATGAATATCCCCAATTTCAACAAGAGCTTTCTTCTTTTTCTTCTTCTTCTTGTTTCGCCCCCTAATTCTTCTTCTTCCTTTTCAATACTAGATTCAAATGTTACACCACTCGTGTGTTCATATCAGAACATTAATCCGAGCGTGTCATCTCCTCGGGTGTTTTATCAACACAGACCTTCTTCCTTTTTACAACATGAAAATAGACCCTTCTTTGCGTAATACAATTCCACTCATGAAAAACATAGTAAAACATGGGGCCAACTTTGGAGTCTCAAAATGCACTCCGGCTTAGATTACCGATGCAAGCCAGGACCCCAAAAAATACAATTATTAAAATAACTTATATCCTAACGTCAACGTAAGAAAAACGAAGGACAAAGGAAAAACAACAAAATTTTAACTAGATTACAGAGCAGTATATATATATATATATATATATATATATATATATATATAATATACAACTATATTATAATATATACATATATAATTTATTTATTTATATATATTAGTATTTTCAGAGAAACTAAAAGAAAGCAAGTAAAGAAATTTAAATGCCTGGGAATTATTCTGACAGAGGATGGAAGAAGTGACATTAAGATCCATTGTCATAGCCAAAAACGCATTTCAAAAGCTAACCAGATTAGTAAAAGTCAAGAAAATTGGAAACAAAAAAAAAAAAAAAAGAAGAGTGCTGGATTGCTATGCGGCATCTGTCATTTTGTATGGCATTGAACATTTGGCAATCTCATCAAGAAGTAAGGAGAGGCTCGAGCCAGCAGAAATGGTCTTCTACAGAAGGATGCTGAAGATACCATGGACTGAGCACGTGCGCAACGAGGTGGGGCTGGAGAGGAAGCAAACGAGAAGAAAACTCATACTTAACATTAGGAAGAGACAGATCAGGTTCCTGAGATATGTAACGAGGAAGTGGGGTTGGAGAATGTAATAATCACAGGACGGTTAAAAGGAAAGCGAGACGGGAAAACAGCGCGAAATCTACTTGATAGACCTAAGCAAATGGTTGGTGGAGCGGGGTTTGGGAGAGATAACAAGAGAAGAAATATTGAGAGCGACAAGAGAAAGAGCCAAGTAGAAGTCCATGATGGCCTATGTTCTGAAAGATCACGGCACATGAAGAAAAAGACATATTCGATATATCTAAATACTTTCATTAAA
Organism: Ascarosepion bandense; assembly: GCA_037127315.1. Lineage (NCBI taxonomy): Eukaryota > Metazoa > Mollusca > Cephalopoda > Sepiida > Sepiidae > Ascarosepion > Ascarosepion bandense. The sequence continues at coordinate 8,092 of JBBBDQ010000470.1, forward strand.
ATTATATATATATATATATATTTATTTAATAATATTGTATATATATATTATTTTAATAATATTGTATATATATATATGTATATATATATATATATATATATATACAATATTATTAAAATAATTAGCATATACATATTTTATCTTAAAAATTGTATATTGAATTATATGTATACATACCATAATTAAAATAATATACAACAATATATATATATATATATATATATATATATATATATATATATATATACTTAATATGTTAGTATGTAAATATACATATAGGCAATATTTTCAAATGCTTTTTTAAAAATAATATATATATATGGAAAACCCCGAAGATTAACGAAATATTTTTAACAACCGACATATTTCATTTATTTGTTTGAACATTATTTTTATTCGATACTGAGTATTTGAGTAGATATTCTGTTTTTAATCAAACAGTATATGTATATATTTATTTCTATCGGCTTTATTATTTACGATACATTTTGTTACGAAAATGTGCGCCATTCGCAAGGTTCGAACCTGCGACTTCTATCAACAAAGGGGAAGCCGCCAATTGATCTGGTGCGTCTTAGACCACTCGACCACGATATAAGGCATGGTTTGACTTCGATTAGGCTGTGGAATCATTTGTGGTCAAATGGTCGCAGACGCACCAGATCAATTGGCGGCTTCCCCTATGTGACCGCTAGTCTAATAGAATGAAAACTGAATTTCAAATCGTTAACAAGAGAATTATAACTCCCCACTCCGAAACTGATATTTTTCACACGTTTCAAAAGTATTTTAAAATTGATGTTACTGTTTTAGAGTTTTCTTATGGCGCCAACCTCCAAATCTACGATCAATTCTTGAATCATCTCGGCAGCTAATAACATTCTCTTACCGAAGCAGCGTAATGTATAATAAACTCAGATGCCATGTTTGTAAACATATTATGACGAATAGTATTTTTACGCTACCTGTCACGCACACGGTAATCCAACCGCCTCCCCTGACTTGTGACAGTTCAAATGTAATATATGTGTACTTTTTTGCAACCAACACAAAAAAAGAAATTGTCCTGCCGAAGAAGGCATAGAATTTCGCCTTCGGTTTAATAACAATAGGAAAACTATCAAAGAACACAACATCAATTTCGCTGTAGCTGCACATTCCAACCAACCAGACCATAGTATTGATGACGTCAGATGCGTTGACATATTTTTATCGTTATAAATTAGGCTTCGTCTGATCGACTGCACTTCTTGGTCAAGTCGGTTAAGGCGTGTCGGGCCAAACGGTCGCTCCGGGCGACGTAGATACAATACCTGCCAAAGAGCGCGATTTTTTCTTTTATAGTATTTGTTGAACATGAGGGTCGGTAGATGAAAATCAATAAATATACTGTTTAATAAATAAACGGAGCGCTTCCTCAAACAGAAATATTCGCTAAAAATAACGTTTGAAGTGACAAAATATAATCATCGCTAATGGCTTTGCCTTTTTGCTACCCTCGTAAACGTGATTTGTTGCGTGCCTCACTGTTGCAATACATTCAGTCAGTCAGCCAAGTGCCATATGCGATACACGCTTGGGTGATCATATCTCGAAAGAGACATGGCTAACTGAGCAGGAGATTGTCCCGCAGTAGGTTGCCATTACTTTTTGCGGCAGACTGGTTGCCAGCCAAGGCTGTAGACCCCAATCTTTCTTGTTATTTAACCCATAACTGGAGGTAAAAGAGAGATTAATACCTTTCCCAAAGGTATTTGTGCGTAAGTGAATACAAGGAATTCAACTGGAATTCGAACTCGGTCCCCGATTTGTCGTTCCGAGCCGATATCCACTGCACCACAACGCACATCCATGCTTAGGAATATCAGGTACTGTAAGTATGGATAACGGTTCGGAATTGTGACTCAGTTTCAATTCCAGTTGGTTTCGTTATATTCACTTACGCAAAAATATATGAATCCACATCTTCTCCCTTTATCTATGGGTTAATTAGTAACATTTGTATTACTAAAACTGTTATTAACTCAAAAACAAAATTGCATAAAAAATAATTAGATTTCGGCATTAAATGACCCATTGAGGTTGATATGTCACTAAACAAAAAACAACCATCCTAATTCGCCTGTCACTGTTTGGTCCACATAAACATTTAGAAGGTTAAGAAAAGCTTTTGGAAGGCATCTTTCTGTATTCCTCACAGGACATATAGAGGAGTAGAAAGACATCTGAAGGTCTGTACAATATAAACCCTCTTGTAGTGTAGTTAATACTAGACGATTTCCTCACAGCGGAAAGGAAATGTTGTTCTACAGAAGGATGCTGAGAATACTATGGACGGAGCAAAAAAGTTTTAAGGAAAGGGAAACAAAAAAGATACTTATGCAGGTATAACTAGGGTTACGTCACTTCGAGTTAAGTCGTTCTTGATTATACATCGTTTGTCAAAAAAAGAAGAATCAAGTTTAAGTCATTTTATTCGACTTTACGCCTGTCCACCGCTTGAAGTCGTAATATCACTAGAAAAGCTTTAAATGTTCATAAAATCATGTTGCTATACAATGAATAAGAATAAAAGTATATAGAATTATATTAAAATAATTAAAATAAATTTGTGTATTTTCTACTATCGCAAAATATTTCTGATAACTGTATTTGATATTTAATCTGACAAAATCATTTTATTTTATAATGTCTTAGAGCAAATCACATTGACAAATAATGAGTCCGCGATGTACTGTAAAGATCGCCAAATGTAAACATCTATATTTATTTGTAAATTTAGATTACTTTTTTTTGTACTACGTTAAAAACTAAAATTTATTTGTTTGCGAGTTTAAAATAGATTCTTATTGAATATATATAATATAAAAATGCATGTATAAATAAAATACAGAATTGGGAATGGTTATATATTAGCCTAGTGACAAGTAAATTCGACTTGAGTAGCCACCCCTGAAACAAATTACTGACGTAAGGTGAGGTATACCTGTAGTTAGAATTAGAAAAAGGCCGTTGAAACTTCTTGGACACATGATGAATAAAGAGGGCTTAGAGAATTTGACACTCACAGGACATATAAAAGGAAAAAGTGAGAGGAGGACAGCGGCCAACTGGTTTGCAGAATTTGTGTGAATAGTTGGAGGAACGGGGGCTAGGAGACGAACGTCGCTCATAGGAAATTGTGGAGAGCTATGATCCCCGTGTACTGAAGGGAAACAGCGCGTAAGAGTACAACAGCCTTGACGTTTTAATGCGAAAAAATATATTTTCGCTGTTGTTGTGCAATTAGTTTTAAATTGCTTGATTACGTTTTTAGATTACTTTATTACTTCTGTGACAAAAAAACTTCGATGGCAAAACGTAAATTGGATATAAAGGAAAAAAAGCTCCAACGTGATTTGAAATCGCATCCGAGACATCGAGAGCAAGTCTTTCAGGGATGGGGTTAAAGGTAGTAATAAAATAACAATTGTTGCTATTACTTCTATATGGGCGCGTGTGTGTGTGGTATTTGGATGTCTATTGGGGTGGATAAATACGTACGCAGGTAAGTACCTAGGTGCGTATGAGTAAGCCTGTGTACACACTCAAATGCACGTAAGCAAATCTGTGCGTACGCTTTCGTAGAGAAGGTGAGCTATAAAGATGGCAGCGATAGTAAAAATAAGATTGCCGACTGATTGGATTTTGATTAATGGTTCCAGGGTTCAGTGCGCTCACACTGAGGTCGGTTTAGGGTTAATTTGCTAATATCCATTCTCCTCTCTTTTCGCTTCAACCTGTCTGTCGTCCTCCACCATTTCCAGCTGCTTCTCTAGACTCTTGCCTCGTCGAAATATTTGCACCAAACGTGAGTAACGTTTCGAAATAATGCTTCTTATTTATTTACACTGGAATTACAATAGGTACAGGAAGCACAATATAATTAGATCGAGCAAGCTTTTAGATACAATATGCTATTTTAAATCGAAACTGTCAGCTTTTTTAACCAATTCACTCCAAACAAGGCTATAATGCCACTAAGATGCAAGGGCTACTATCAGTGAAAGAGAATGAAAATACTTTAGAAGTGACAGGAAATCCATCTTAAACAGGAAACAACGGACAAGCCACTACACTTGTTCAAAAGACCGAAGAAATGTAGGAACTGAATGATAGGCAAGTATATCTAATCTTATTCAGTTAAGTGCCATACGTGATACCCGCTTGAAAGAGATATGACTAACTGGGAAGAAGATTATCCCGCAGTAGGTGTCCATTGCTTTCTGCGGTAGACTGGTTGCCAGCCAAGACTATAGAACCCAATCTGTCCTATTGTTTAACCCACAACTTGAAGGAAGAGACGGATTAATACCTTTCCGATATGTATTTGTGCATAAGTGAAAGCAAGTAATTCAACTGGAATTCGAACTCGACTTTGTCGTTCCGGGTCGATATCCACTGCACAACAGCACAAAAGAAACAGAGAATTCAAGCAGATATAGAAGGAACCGGAAACCCACTCCTAAACAGGAAGCAACGGAAAATCCGTGGCTGTTATGAACTGGATGATAGGCGAATATATATACTCCTACTGAGAAAAATAAATAAATAGTAGAGTTTTAGTGTACATGTTAGAAGTACAAAGTTAACTTAGACTTTAGAAGGTACCTAAACAGGAAACAAGAGATAAACCGCTATTCATCTTCAAAAGACTGCAGAGGACTGTGAACAGGACAATATACAACCGCATTCTAAGATCAATGGTAAAAAGGCTTTAAGAGAGTGAAGCTTACGAGTTTTAGCGTGGACCACACTTCTCAGAACCTTGTAGGATGGCGTTAACGAATCACAATCAAAATCCTGTACATAATAACAGAAATCACATCCCGTGATGACTTTCAACAGCGGCAACAGTTAAAATGGATAGTACATTTAAATCGAATTGCAAATAATGACTTAATCAAAATGCTGACATTCGACACTAATTTTTGACCCTGGCCATAGTGTACGTGCTCGAGTCCGCCACATTAAATCCAACCTTGTGTCATATCCCGACTCCGAGGGAAGATTTGGTTAAATAAGACAAACTTAAATAAAAAGGTTAGGAAGAATAATATTGCGAAAGATTAATAACAGTTGCTGCACCTGAAAAAACTATTTTCCTGAAAAATTGTTTGAAGAGAATAATTTAATAAATTTCAGCTGCTTCAAATTTTTCCTTCATCTTTGAGGATATTGTCCAACATTCACTGCCATATTGAAGAACTGACATCACATAGCAATCTAGTTCTCTCTTTTATGTTTCTAGTGAAAATTTCCTGTGTCTGCTGCGACAAAATTTCTAATAAGCTGCACTGCTTCACGAAATATGTCTCAGCACAAGTTTTCGATTGTTTAGCAAACGCACCTTCCTACGAAGAGGCCTTAACATCCCTGGACAAGATATACATATAAAAAAGATATGAAATGGTCTCTAGATACTTACTGCCCTCAGATTCAATTGACGATGTGTGTGTGTGTGTGTGTTCTGTGTGTGTGTGTGTGTGTGTGTGTGTGTGTGTGTATTCGTAAGTCGTTTTCTACGACCTAAAACAAATGAAAGTTCTTTGGTAAGAATTTTTTCAGTACTTGAGCGTAATTCCTTAGCGATTTTTTTTTTTTTTGCTTCTCATAAAAACAGTTTTTTTTTTTCTCAATGTGTTTATAAATATTCTTCGCAATCACTGAAATAGTGAGCCTGTTCATTTGTCGCATTCTTGAAATTGTTGTTTGAAGATCGTTATATCTGGAGTGTTTTTCATTCCTTCACTTAAATGTTTATGACAGACGGGCTGATATCATCTGTAAGATGAAATTTCTGTTCTTTGAAGTTTTTTATGACTTATATCTGGTCTATTAGTTTGTATATTGCAAATATTATTTTCAGACGAAGAATTTCGCTCGACTTCCGGTGTTGATATTACGTGTGCACCTCTGAAGTTGTGTAGAGAGTTGCTGACATATCTAGGCTGGGACCTATTAATCCTCATCTTCTAGTCTTGACAGAGTTCAAGTTCGTTTGTGCGACCTTGTAGGAGGGAATTGTTTTCCGCCTTACAAACTCCTTCCCCCGCCCCAGGCGAAATCTTGCTGGCCTCTCGCTACTCTTAGTCTTATCTCTATTTTCATGGTAGAGGTCAAACAAGCTTCATTCCTTATTCCTTGCAATTTAGACCTTCACAGCTATGCCACCTATACAGGGTTGAATCAACCTCATTTCCTTTACAAAGAATCGCTATTATGAAGAATAAAAGGATGATTTCCAGATCCATACAATACTAACTGCTTCAATTCTTGGGTCAATCATTATTTATCCAACATATTCCCATAATTGCGCTTCTTACCTGTATAACATATACTTCATTCGGTAAGCCTCTACCTTGAGTGGCTCTAGGGCTTGGTATTGAGTAAATGTCAGTATGTATGTATATATATATATATATATATATGCGTGTGTGTGTGTGTGTGTGTGTGTGTGTGTACCTGTGCATGAGATTGGATGTGCGTGAGTGCCTGTGCATGTGAGTGGATGTGTATGTGTGTGTGTGTGTGTGTGTGTTTAAAAACTGGAAGCAACCGAAATGTATTTCTACAGTAGGATGCTGAGCATATACTGGACTGTACATGTGAGCAACATCGAGGTTTTAGAGAGGATAGAAACAAAAAGGAAACTGATACTAAACATCAGGTGAAGTTTCTAGGACATGTAATGAGGAAGGAGAGCTTGGAGAATCTGATACTCATGGGACGGATAGAGGGAAGGAGAGACAGGGGAAAGCAACGAGTGACATACTTGGGAGGGGTAACAAGAAAGGGGTGTTAATAGGTGCAAGTGATAGGGAGATGCTGTAGGCCATGCTCATATACGTCTTGAAGGGACACGGTACATAGAAGAAGAATGCTATCAGAAAGAGAAGTATTGATGACGAGAAAAAGTGGAAACTTATAAACGACCTGTTTCGCCGGAAGTTTGTTAGTTTCGGCTTCTTCAATCTAAAAAAAAAACTTTGTGTGAGAAAAAGCTTTGAAATATATGAGGATAATAGAGGAAATAAATTATCTTATTAGGGTCGTATATAGGCTTTTCCACTTTGTCTCATATATATATATATATATATATATATATATATATATATATATTAGATCAACCAGGTTTGTTTTTTTTTAATGATGTATTTTATACTATTTTTAGTGTTTATTGCGAAATGAAATTAGAATGGTTCTTTTGTTATTATTACTTTGCAAAATTTTACAAGGCAAGGAAGCAAAGATGAACTCGTTCAAATCACTCTAAATTTTCTTCATTCTTTCATTGATGAAACTGCAATATTAAATATTTATAAATTCAAATTAAATATTTATAAATTCATTTGATGCACGTGTTATTGTGCAGTATTAACAAAAGAACCATTCTATTTTCATTTACAATTATTCAGTTGGCAATAAATACTAAAAAATAGTATGAAATACATCATTTTGTAAAAGACTGGGGTAGCCTAAAATTATGGCCGGTAGTGTGTGCATATATATATATATATATATATATATAGAGAGAGAGAGAGAGAGAGAGAGAGAGGGGAGAAAGGAGAAAGAAAGAGATGGAGATAGAGAGGAGGAGTAGAAAGAATGAAAAAGAGAATATGCCTCACCCCAAAACATGCTGGAATATACATTGCACTCAGTGTTCTTTAGAGAACGCAGAAGCAGGATCGACCTGTAGCTGACGATTTCACCGCCGAATGTAGAGTCATATGATTTGTTCAACTACACATGGGATGCACGCGTAAGAAAGAGTCCTATGACAGAAATAGATATACAAACACCCACCTAGCGGCAAAAAATGACAGTCTCTCCTACATCAAAGACGAGAATTAAAGATCCACGTTTCAGATGAGTCCCAGGTCCGTTCTCTCACTCTGGTTGACATCAACTGACGCAGTACGGAGTTAATATAATCTTACTCTTGTAAGATTTCGACACTCGTGTTTTTATTCATCTCCACACAGCGATAATATTTCAAAGTATGTCCCGGAAAGGGATATATAGCAAATCTAACCGGGTAGAACATTCTAGTACGTAGACGTAATGACGGTACTCGTCGTATGCAGCGTCCTGGAGCGTAGGTGTAGTCAACAGCCGTTGTAGACCTATGAACGTATATCTAGTGGAAGAAAAATAGACCTCTGGATGTCCTTACATTAGTCTATTTTTATGACTGATACCAGCCAATCACATTCCAGTTAGCTGGGGGAACCAAGGTGTATACATGTTCATTATCTGTTCATTAAATCATATATATATATATAATGGATTCTCCCGTCGCGTTCAACGTATGAGGGTCCAACCTTTTTCCAGCAAGACAACCACACAGAGATTTGTTTATAGTGGTGAAGGCATTGTGTAGTACCATCCACACTTCTTGGAACTGCTGATAACAAACAATTGGTGCAGATGACTGCCACAGATCGCACGAACAGCAGACCTCAATTATTTAACCCATAATTGGAGGGAACGAACGGATTAATACCTTTCCCAAGGGTACCAGTGCGCAAGTGAATGTAGCGTGCTCGACTGAAATTGGAACTCGGCTGTAGACTTTCTAACCTAAAGAAATATGCTTATTTTTAATTTTTTCCTCCAGTGACTGACTAGGCAGAAGATTTTCCTGCACTAAATTGCCACTTCTTCCTGAAATAGACCAGTTGCCAACGCTATAAAGCCCAATCTGTTCAACTATTTAACCCAAAGTGGCAGTCAGAAGAGATGGATCCATACTATTCACAAGGGTATTTGCGTGTAAGTGAATGCAACAAATTCAACAGGAATTCGAACTCAGCACTGCGGGTTTATACAAGCTTCTTTAAACACGACTTACAGGGTAAAACAGTGAAGGTTTTTATTTAACATTTATTATGTCCTTTTAATTTTCATCTTTTCTGGGTGTAAGTTATGTCGAAATTATCAAAAATATTTTGGATTCCCCAGAACTTCCTGCCACCCTTTCAGCCATTATCAAGGATGATTTTATGTTTAACTTAAACTGAATGCACGGATTGTTTTATGTATTTAGATTTATCAGAATGTTTTATCTTCCAAACACCGTCAGCACATTGTGGCCGTGTTCATAGTTGATATTATTGAATGTTGGCTTTTTCTTTCTTTATTAATAACGCTTCAATTTTTATATGATTCAGATATATTTTTATTATCAATTCAAGTATATTTATATATAAATGGTGAAACACACCTATTCTATAGTGAATAGACTCTCCCACCTAATTTAAGTAGGAGCAGTAAGAAGAACGAAGGTCAGTCGATGTTGGACGATAGTAGTCGACAGTTAGTCGAATACGAAAGTAGTCAGAGACCTAGCAAGATTACACTGCGTAATACATATTATATCAAGTTCCTAACATTTTGTACGTCGAACCTTTTAGGGCCGACTTTAGCACAAATACTAGCCTCCACTGTGAAAATAAGTCCACAATAACTTTGAATCTCATCTTCGTCGCCAAAATTGTTGTGAAGTTATTTTTGCAGTGGAGGCTAGTATTTGCGCTAAAGTCGGTCCTAAAAGGGGTATATGAACTCTATTCCTTGCGTAGTAATGCCTCTTTTGGAAGTCATGAGTTATCTCCCTCTAACCTTGTAAGTTACTTGTTCAACACTGCCGTAACCTGGTATTGAACTCACAACTCTTTGGGTCAAGTCACAGGAAAAAACCAACGTCTATATCCACTGAGCCATGTGTCCAAGGACACATGATCCAGTGGATATAGACGTAACTTGCAGGGTTAGAGGGAGATAACTCATGACTTTCAATCAAGGCTTTACGCAAGGAATGGGGATCATATACCCCAGTGATTGTAATAAAGAGTTCGGTTCGAAATTCCTAGCACATGTTGAAGGCCGGAGAGTACAACGGCCGAAATGTCATAGAAATGGCAACAAAGATGAGAACAATAGTCTGAATAACGTAATTACTTTACTTCTTGGATATTAACTAAAACGCTTATGTCTAAGCTTGATGGAACCTAGACTCGGATGCTAAGAGCTATACTTAACCTCTCTTGGGGACAACAGCCAACTGAATCTTAGCGCTATTGCAATGGGTTTGTTGCCGAGCAACCACCCACATTGACCAGATATGTTATGACACAGAATGTCACCCTAATGACCTTAAAACATGGATTCAGGACCGTTATTGTTGGCATGATAGACTCAGGAATTTCCGAGATAGCACGACCGAATAAATAATAAAGATAAATACGAAGATGTAAGACCGTGAAGCTCTTTCTAAGAATTCTCTTTTCCAATCTTCTCATTTTGTTGTTTTTTTTCAGTTGGAATAGATATCTATCGCTCGGTTCACACTCCACCCACGTCTATTGAACAGGTTAAGAGTCTCATCCCTTGTTCCCTGTTTAGGATGTAGTTTCCGGCTTTCTCTTTTCCAATCTTTTCACTATTACATAGCCCCCTGCACATCAGTGGCGTTACCGCCTTGCTCGGGGTGATACGATTAAAACAAAAAATTCTGATGTGTGGTCATTTAGATATAGAAATTGGGAAGTAGATCAGCTCGATAACATTTCAACACGAACTCGCACAGGACACATGAGCAATATAAGATAGATAGATAGATAGATAGATAGATAGATAGATAGATAGATAGTGTTGTATCTCCGAGGTGTCAGAACGTTACCCAAAAGATGTGTCCTGAGTATCTACAGCACAATATCCGTGCTAAGGAATATTAATACAAATAAGACAAACACTAGAAAACAGAACAACAAGAGAAGAGAGGTTAAGCCAATAAAATGGCAGAGAGCACAGTCGATAATAATCGTCAATGACACTCCGAAGGTATCAACTGCCTCTCTATATGGGCGGATACCCTCAGTAGATTTGGCACAAGGCCATTCAAATGGAAACACCGAGCCCGTAAGCTCCGGCAAAAATTATTGTCTGCTTTTCCCCAGACGAGACACTACAATTCGGCGGAGCCTCGTCTGGGTTCCTCTACGCCCGAAGGCAGAGAGTCCGATAAACTGAACGACTAATGCACGCAGTCGATCTCCTCAGAATATCACTCCGAAATACAGACAGATAGATAGATAGATAGATAGATAGATAGATAGATAGATAGATAATGAACATTATTAGATAGATAGATAGATAGATAGATAGATAGATAGATAGATAGATAATGAACAGTATAAGATAGATCGAACGACAGAGAGATAAATTAGGAACAGTATAAGATAGATTTTGAGCAGTATAAATCGATGATGATTATTATAAGATCGATCGATAAATAGATAGATAAATAATGACAGTATAAGATCGCTGGATAGCAGGAAAAACGTTTAAACGACAGATAATAATTAACAAAAAAAGATTAAAAAATCCGAGAAAGGGAAAGACTAAAGACAATAGTTCGAAAGAAAGAAAAAACGCGTAACAACAACATATAGAGAGAAGGATAAATAGGAATAAACTAAAACAGATAAGAATAGACTTATATATATATATATAATTCTCTTTATTGTTAATAACTTAAATGTTCTATGTTTACTGTGTGTTAATATTTACTCTTTGATAATGGCTTATGTGAGCCGAAAGCTTAGACCCGATAAAAAATTCAACAAATACTGTGATTTTTTGTTGTCTTTCAACGACATCACCATCAAGTATATCAGACGGTATGAACGGATCCTACACAAAATTAATAGACAAAACTTGTCTATATTATTCAATGAAACCTGCATTAATATATATATATATATATATATATATATATATATATATATATATATATACGTGTGTGTGTGTGGCGTGTATATACACCGCTTATATATAAAACGCTAAAATTCTTCCTTTCTCACTCCATACGCCCATGGCTTAGGGACTCCGACTGACACCAAATCAGTCGAGCTTCGATCCCTGCTGGAAGCAAGTGGATGTGTGAAGGCACACTGATGAGCTTTGATACAGCGAAACAGGCTTGTATGTTGTGCCTAATATATTATGCTCTCATTACGAATGAGTTCTCTAGAGAGGAAAATTTTAAAAACAGTAACCACTTCCGGTGTGTATATATACACCGCTTATATATAACACGCTAAAATTTCTCCTTTCTCATTCAATGCACCCATGGATTAGGGAGTAGGGGTTCCCACTGACACCAAATCGGTCGAGCTTTGATCCCTGCTGGAAGCAAGTATATGTGTCTAGGCGCACTGATGAGCTGTGATACAGCGAAACAGGTCTGTATGTGGATGACTAATATATATTATGCTCTCATTACGATCGAGCTCTCTAGAGAGGAAAATTTAAAAACATGTTACCACTTCTGCGATTTACGCATTACTCCTCAAAATGAATTGAATGCTCTCGGTGACTGGCTTGTATATACACTGCTTATATATCACACGCTAAAATTTCCCCCTTCTCATTCCGTGCACCCATGGCTTAGAGAGTATGGACTTCGACTGACACCAAATCGGTCGAGCTTCGATCCCTGCTGGAAGCAAGTGGATGTGTCTAGGCACACTGATGAGCTGTGATACAGCGAAACAGGTTTGTATGTGGATGACTAATATATATATATATGTGTGCGTGTGTGTGTGTGCGTGTGTGTTCTACAAATACTTTCATGGCTTCTACTCAGATGAACTGAGCTCACTGGTACCACCCCCATATATGAATGTCCTGAAGCCACAAGATTAGCAACTAGGTCCCACCCTTTTACTGTGAAACCAATAAATTGTAAATGCACATTCTACTCCATCAGCTTCTTCTCCCACACTTCCCGCCTGTGGAATTCCCTTCCGTTTACTTGCTTTCCCGACAGCTACAATCTTCTAGAATTCCAATGTAAAGTCAATAGTCATTTACTATCTTACTAACTTGCTTCCTCTCTCTCTCTCTCTCTCTCTCTCTTATGCTTCTTTCTTCATCCACTCTACTCTCAGCAGTATTTTCATCCTTCTCTTACCCTTTTCTTGACACCCCCTGTAGCCTGTCACTCTTTCTCATAATTTACCTCCTATGTAACCCCCTGCTCAACAGTGGCAGTAAAATGTTTTGCTTGGCGCGACATGATTATAATATATATATATATATATATATATATATATATATATATATATGAGTATCGATCAAAAATAATATTCAAACAAATCATTTCAAATTGTCGGTTGTTTATAACCAAGTTTCGTTAGTCTTCGTTAATTTCCGTAACATGTTTACATTTGTTGACATTACGATACATTTCAGAGCAGATATGGTTGTTGCGATGAATCGAAAATTGTGTTATATAGGCTTTATTAAAACCTGGGCTGGAGGTCTTTCAGGGTCAAGAGGTCTAAGACGTTGCCAGATCAAATGGTAGTTTCCCCGATGTGAATAGGGGTCACAGGTTCGAATCCTGCCGAATGACACACATTTTCGTAATAAAAATGTATCGTAAATAATAAGGCCAGTAGATATAAATATATAATACTGTTTAATTAAAAACAGAATATCTACTTAATTATGATTATCGATCAAAAATAATGTTCAAACAATTCATTTCAAATTGTCGGTTGTTTATAACCAAGTTTCGGTAATCTTCGTTAATTTCCGTTGTATATATATATATATATATATATATATATATATATATGACATGTGTCTTATCTTTTTTATGGTGTCATTTATTTGCCATCATTTTAAATTATTTTTCTGTTTATCAGCACGTATATCTTCACTTTTTGCTTATCTTTTCTTGTATTTTCACGCGGGTATAAATCTCACAGAAGAGCGCAAGATTCTTCCACTAATCGAGTCAGAACCCGCTGACCTCATTAGCTTGTCTCTTTCTATCTCCTCTGCCAGCTTTCCTAACATTGCTACTCCCTCTTCGTTACTTCGAAGCTTTTTGTTTTTTTTTTTCCTCTCTTGAACAGGATATAATAATAATGAAAAATTCACTCCAATCTTAATTAGCGGTTGTGTCCCCAATGAGGCTCCATTGTACCAAACGTCTACTGGGACTAAAATATACCGATCCAGAATGTAGTAAACTACGACGGTAATGTTCTATCTACGCAAGAGTAAGATCAGACTAAAAAAAAATGGAATATCGCTGCCATATTTAGACTGGTGCTGTCTTATCAACACTTTCCAGTCTTGGTAGAGTTCAAAAGTGATTACGCGTCCTTTAGTCAGTCAGTTAAGTGCCATATGTGATACACACTTGGGCGATCATGTCTCGAAAGAGACATGACTGACTGGACAGAAGATTATAGAGCAGTAGGTTGCTATTACTTTCTGCAGTAGACTAGTTGCCAAGCAAAGCTATAGAACCCAATCTGTCCTGTTATTTAACCCATAACTGGAGGGAACAGACGGATTAATACCTTTCGAAAGGGCATTTGTCCGTAAGTGAATACAGCGAATTTAACTGGAATTCGAACTCGCCCCTCCGATTTCTCGTTACGAGTTACATAATTTATTCATTTTTGTTGTTGTTGCTGTTATTCTCAAATGATGCTATAGAACCCAATTTGTCCTGTTATTTAACCAATAATTAGAGGTGAGAGACAAATTAATACCTTTCCCAAAGGTATTTTGTGCGTAATTCAACTGGAATTCGAACTCGGCTCCCCGATTTCTAGTTCCGAGCCGATATACTGCACCACTCTTTACAGGTGATAAATTCTTATCCGTAGACAAAATGTTGCTACCCACTCTCGCTATTGTATTCCGACGAGCGACATTCCCTAGATCCACCAGTTCAGACCTTCACATCGGGGACCCACCGTACCACGTACACAGCGTCATCCTCATTCCCTCCGTATTCTACTGTTAAGAAAGAAGTTACACTCAGGCAAATTCTTCCATATAACTTTTTGTGAAACAGACTGGATGCTTTACTGACTACTACAGCCTTAACCTCTCTAAATCTAGGGTCAACCATTTTCTATTCTGTATATCCTCATAATATGCTTCTATTCCATTTTGCTTTACGTACATACAATAGTCTCATTCTGTAACCCGCTACCTTGAGTGGCTCTTGAACATTTTATTAGGGGAACAACAACAACAATAATAATAATAGTTCTATTTACATTATTCGAACTATTGTCCTCATCTTTGTTGCTATTTGTTCGACGTTTCGGCCGTTGTACGCTCCGGTCTTCTTCTGAAGAAAGCCGGAGCGTACAACGGCCGAAACGTCGTACAAACGGCAACAAAGATGAGGACAACAGTCCGAATATTGTAAATGCTGTAAATACTACCTCATCTCAGAAAATATAGACAAATAATAATATTTCTTTGAAAAACTACGATAATTTTTTGGGGGGTGGGGGGAATCTATGGTACCATTTTTTAGAAGACTACGATATTAGCTATAGATAACTCTACGTATTTTCGAAAAGTTCAATGAATAAATAATTGAATATACAGATGGACAAAGTTAACACTAATCCTGATTTTTTTAAAAATACTCCAATGAATAATAACGCTGCTTTCTTTAAATTAATCAATAAATAAAATAATATTATTCACTTTTCCAGTTTGCAGGTTTCACTTAATTTTATTATCTTAAAAAATAATAAAATTATTAATATTATTATTAATTTCACAACAGTGATAAAATTTATTAACCAAATCTGAATTTTTTATCCATTAAATTTTTCGACAATTGTTTTCGGCAAATAGACAAATTAATTTAGCAACAACTATAAATTCTTTTAATTAATTAACAACTGATCTGATTAACAGAAGCAGTAGCAAAAACAGTAAAAAAAAAATAACTAAATAAAAATAACCATCTCTTTTTTTTTATTTAAACATAATACTTTAGTATAATAATGTTTCGTTTCGTTGAATAGCTTCTTTTTGCAATGTCTTTTTCAACGTCTTTGCTTTTAATTCCAATCGTCTCTCTATCTCTTGGCAACCTTCTAGGAGAAGGAAAACTTCGAACAACATCCCGCAATTTAAGCTGTTAATCGTGTCGAGGAGTGAATGACTGCTGCGTTATGATGTCGCGAACGATCTTCAACAGCCTTCGGAACCCTGTCTGTAAAAGACCGTTACCTAGTGTGTCCGGCAAATTTTGGGCCCGTGCGTCACTCATGAGAACAATATGAGAACTAAAAAAATCAGTGTGGCTCTTCTCGTGAATAAACAAGAAACTCGTCGCTCAGGAGGTAACCTAGCTGAGGTTGTAAAACTGCAATAAGAACAAACTTCTACACAAATAATAAATCTTCAGGTCCCCACAACCAATGATGACCCAGCGAATTCTCCAACTAGATCCACGATCATTCATTTAAAGAAAGAAAACGTGAAATGGTCTCGTGAGGTGTACAAACTCGTTATGACTTTAGTCTCTAAGGCGTTGCACAAACCTCAGAAAAATATCACTGAAATATATGCGGTTTTTGAATTTCAAATGCTTCAAAAATAGCCTCCATCGAGTCTTCATTTTCCGAAGGTGACGATCTTGACTCTTCTACCCGTCTTTTTTGTATCTGATTGATGTCTCCTGTGAGTGAATTTTTTGCCTTACATCGTGTACGGAACATTCCCCAGTCCGCTTATTATCGCACCTGGTTCCCAGTATGCAATATTGTTCCTGAACATTCTGAAATATACCTGTTCGCCTGGTTTGAAGGATCTTTTAGGCACTATAGGTGTATATAGATTTTTATTTTTTCTGGGTAATAATTTGTCAAAAACAAACCGTATTCTACGGGCAAACATCACTTCAGCTGGCGAAAGTCCATCTGGTGTGTTTCCGTTCGAGGTGATTCTGTAGACTTGTAGGAACTGTTGCATAGCTCTTTCTGTTGGTACGTCCTCTGCTTTTTTCAAGGCTCTCTTAAGAGTGTCCACAAACCTTTCGGCTTGACCGTTAGATCGTGGATGGTATGGTGCTATTTTAATATGCTTGACTTGATAAGTCGCACAAAATTCTTGAAAGTCGTTCCAGGTGAATTGGGTACCATTATCAGTTACAAGACAATCTACTACGCCAAATCTTGCGAATAACTCGTGTAGACAATAGTGTTTTCCGTCGTAGGTTTTTTGTATTTGAAGACATCTGGCCACTTGCTAAATTATACGGTTATAAAGTAGTAATATCCATCTATGGGTGCTGCATAGTCCGCGTGGAATCTAGACCAAAGTCTGTACGCCTTAGGCCATGGTTTTTGTATAATTGGTGGTACCTTAGCTGCCGCAACTCAGCCTCTGCATTTTCCTACCATTTGAGTAATGTTGTTATCTATATTAGACCAGTAAACAAAACTTCTCATTAAATCTTTCATATGGTTTTATCCCTGGGTGTCCTAGATGAAAGTCCTTCAGAATTCGTCTTTGTAAAGATTTGGGCATGACCACTCTTTCAATTTAAAGTAGTACGTGATCACAAATTGAAAAGTTGTCCACTAGATTTCTTTCTTTTTCTTCCATTTTTCTCTTTGTACTTCGTATGAATTCATCCATTTCAGCTTCTCTTCTGATTTCTAACAAGGTCACTGGTAATTCCCTGACTGTATTGCTTAGAACTTTACTAATTTCGTCTTCGGCTCGTAAAGCCGCTATTACAGAGTCTTCCAGAGGTTCGCATTTTGCAGGTACCAATCTAGATAAGCCATCCGCCTGACCAATCTTCGACTGTAGGAACTCTAGTTTGAAATTATAATTCAATAATATAGTTCCCCATCTCAGAAGTCTGTCGGCTGTGTAAATTGGTAGTCCTTTTTTTTTTAATCCGAATATAGTAAGAAGAGGTTTATGGTCAGTTTGAAGAGTAAACTCTCTTCCATATATGTATCTGTGGAAGCAAGTTATGGCGAATATTATGCCTAACGCTTCTTTCTCAATTTGCGAATAATTCGTCTCTGCTGGTAACAACGATCTAGATGCGTGAGCTATAGTCATCCTGCATCTTGTGTAATATACAAGCTCCCACTCCGTCTGAGCTTGCGTCACGAACAATGATGATTTCCAGTTTGGAATCAAAATGCATCAGTGCTAGATCAGATGTTAATTTCTTAAAAGCTCTCTGACAATCTTCCGTCCAATTCTATTGATTATCTTTTTTCAATAGTCATTGAGAGGTGCCCTCAATTTGTGCATGTTTTCAATGAATTCACCGTAATATTTCGCTAGACCAAGAAAGCTTTGAAACTGTGCGACATTTTTCTGCTCAGGCATATTTTTGTTGCAGATTCCCCATCTGGATCGGATTTTCTGCCCCTTTCATTGATTATATGGCCTAAATACTTGATTTCTTTTTTAGAAAATCACATTTTTCTCCTTCACTTCACGTTGCGTGTTCTTCTACATTATCGCTTTTGATTAAAATATCGTCTAAGTAAGCAGTAGCAAAGTTCTGTCCCATGAGCATGGTATCCATAGTCTGTTGGAAAATTGACGGTGCTACTTTTGTCCCAAATGACAATCTGTTAAATTTGTAAAGTCCTTTGTGAGTATTGCTATATAAACTTTTTGTACTTTCGCTTAAATCAATCTTCGAAAATACCTTAATACCGTTAAGCTTGGTAAATATTTCCTCCGGGCTTGGAAATCGTTAGTGATACTCCTTGATAGCATTGTTTGACCCAGTCGAGTAATCTGCGCAAACACGGGTTTCTCTCGATTTTTTCTTTACGTAGACTACTAGTGCCGCCCATTCATTGAATTCGTGAAAGGAATCCAGTTTGTACCAATCTATCTAACTCTTTGTCAATTTTTTCTATATTTGCGAAAGGCACGTTTCGCCTTTTCTTGAATACTAGCTGAACATTTTGCTTTAGTTCAATTTTAGCTGCAAACTTATTACATTGTCCTAAACCGCTCGAGAAAACTTCGGGAAATTGACTGTGTAGTTCTTCTTTTAATTTTGTAGCTTCTGACGGCTCGCACTCTATTTTCTTACAAAATGAGCTAATGTGTTAGTCCCATACGTCAAATTTTTGCATCCAGTCTGTGCCCACCAAATTTTCTGTGTCTTTCATAACAAATATTTTCAATTCCTTCGTTTTTCCATGGAATTTTACGTTTAGAATTACTTTTCCTTTAAAATTGATACGCTTCTCTGCAACAGACTTGGCGATTTTCTGTGTATGCATCATGGTCATTCTATTTAGCATCCTCCACGTTTGTAAATGAATTATAGTTAGATCCGACCCTGAATCTAACTGTAATTTTACCTTCTTATTTAAAATCTCGAGTTCCACGTATTTTCTTGTGTTTAGTTTGTCTTCGTAGTCATTTCGAATAGTTCTTACCCTACAAGCGAGTCTTTTATTTCTGCATTGAGATGCCTTATGCCCCATTTTTCCACAAGCTAAACAGTTATTGTATTTAAATCGACAGTCTTTATTCCAGTGGAATCCACCACATCTGTAATATGCACATGAAGGAGAGGCTTATTTTTTATTTGATCTCTGTCGTTAATCGCCTTATATCTTGTAATTTTTTCTTTATCATTAAATTTTTGTTTTTCTTTCGGGGAGGGTGAAAATCGTAAATTTTTGTTCAACTTACGCATGTGTGCTACTCCCGATTCCTCGATATCCTTAGAGCCTAGATGGTCAAGCATTTTTGATAGTCTTCTAACAATTTTTGTAGCGTTAATCCAGACTCCTTGTGAATCTTCGTGAGCATTCTTCTGCGCATTTTGCTGTCCTTTGGCTGAGACTAATCCCTGTACGAAAATAAGACACTTAAATTTGTCCGGAGACAATTCTGCTAATGTAAAATTATTGCAATGTTTGTTAACAATTGCGGCGAATGTCAAGTAGTCCTCATTTTTGCTTTTTTGGGGGGTTGAGGCATTTCCACCTTTTGCGAAAGAATGAAGTCTTTGGACTGAAGAGCTTCGTAAGGTATATAACTGCCTCGTCAAACGTCAAATCGTTTGTTTGTTTGTTTGTTTGTTTTTTCGGTAAAATATACTCCACAAATTTTGTGTACTCCTCTGTTCCCAATTTTCTGATTAATAAACGTAATTTTTCGCTTTCGTCCAATTTTGGTAATCTATGTTAAAAAGGTCTTCGTGACATCTGAAATAGTCCCCGAAATTTTTATCGTCTTCTAGAGAGTAATTAAATGTTTCTATTGTGTTCCAAACTGCGTCTTTGGAAAAAGTCGCCTCTTTTTCAATATTCTTTTCTCGTGAGTTAACTGTCATTTTTAATCGTAACCCCTGGAGTTGTATTTGTCTCTCTTCATTTATTCTTTGTGCTTCCATCTTTTTTTTCTCTCTGATTTGAACTGTTTCTCTTCACTTTTTTTTCTGTGCTTCAATTAAATTTTCCTCTAATTTTAGCTGTCTCTCCTCACTTCTTATAATCTCAAGTATTGCTTTTTGAAAGTCTTCCATTTTTGCTTTGTTTCAGTGAGGGGTTTCATTTTTACCACTGAATTTTGTATTAAATCTTGTTTTGTTTTTTTGTTGTGTAATAATATTTTTTCTTATTTAGTCGCCAATTAATTGTGGTAACTTGCTCGAGGAGAGAAAAAAATATTGACTTTCAAATACCTTTTGTTGGGAGTGACGAATTTTTCTTTCTATCTCTTATGTAAAGAAAAATTTACCGCTAGTCTTAAGCGATTTTTCTCTGGTCTCTTCGTACCTTCTTTTATGTTCGCCATTAATTGTTGTGACGAGTAGTTCTTTATTAATCCCTGTGTTGTCGCTTAATTGTTATACGATGTGGTTTGCCAATTTCTATGGGATGAGGTCTTTCTTTTTCGGCCTTGCGTCCTTGTGAATCTTCGTTACTAAGTTGTTATGCGACCAGATCTTCCTTTTAAATTCTGCAAGAGTTCTCTAGCAACGTGGTTTCAGTTATTTGGTACAGTACTTTGGAAAGTACGTAGAAAGCGGTTATATACAGATGACAGTTGAAATATTTCTAAATGGCTTTGCATGGCAACCATATGAAAGTTTCCATCTGACGAGGCTATTTAAGGACATTGCTCGGGTTTTTAGGTTCTTTTAGTTTGTAGCAAAACTATCCCAAGAGCAACCAATTCTATGTTCAATTTTCTTTACGTTTCAACTAAATTGATCCATAAACCGATAAAGTTGTTATTCGACTAGACCTTCTTTTTAAGTTTTGCAAGAGTTCTTTCGAATTGTTGTGTTGACTTGTGCAACAATATGAGTTTTTGTTTTTTTGTTGTTCTCTGTGTGACTTCTTTCGAGTCTTGTCGCCAAATTGTTGTGGTCGACGTGACTCTCGAATTCTTGTCGCCAAGTTTTTGTGAATCCCGAGAATGAGACCCGCACAAATAAATGAATAACAACCAGTAATTGAGATAGAAAATAAGTATACTAACGTAAGGATACAGACTTGAATGAAGATTAGTAGTGCAGGAATGCGGGTTAGTAAAAGATATATGTGAATTTTCTTTGCCCAGTCGTGACTCTACCCTTCGACGGAGCTACGACTGGGTTAATGCTCTCCGCCCGAAGGCAGAGAGCTGACAGTGTCAATGGAATTGCCGCGAGAAAACGCCGTATTCTCCAGTCTCACTTCTAAAGCAGTAGTATACGTCTACTCTGGACGAGTCCATCTCTATGAAAAGGGAGAACTCCACAACATTATCTAAATACAGTACACAAATATGTAGCCAAAGAACTCAATGAAATGGTCAATGATCCGAATAAAATTCCAGCATGGTTAACCAATAAGTACAATCTAATTACATCTTCCCACTACTTATAAACTGTTGACATCTATTCTAACAAAATAGACAAATTCCTTCTTAGAAAAAAAAAATGACATACTACTTCTTGAACCAAAAGAGTGCAAACGTAACTCTTCCGGATGTGAAAACCAATTACTTATTACTTTGATGATCTTAGAAAAATGCATCAATAGAAAGCAAAATCTCTGTACTTCCTGGATATATTATTGTAAGGCATTCGATAGTGTACCGATTTCTGAATCTTAAAGTCTTTTTATATATACAGGGTATCACACGTCGTCATTAATTTCATCAAACAGTGTATATGGAAAGCAACACTTTACCTCAATCATATAAATGGAATTTATAAGTCTGGTGAAATAAATATCAACAGCGGAATATGTGTCTCTTTGTCTCTCTTAATGTTTTGCATATCCTTAATAGCACGCTTCTCAAAACCTCCGGATCAGAGGTCTTGTAAACGGATATAATTTATTATCATACCCAGGACGATTCAATCATTGTGTCATCTGACCTTCTCCAGTTGCCTGCCAATAAATCATTCATTTAATCTACCATAGTAGATTTTTCTTATTATGATGGATGTATCATCTTATTGTTGTTTCCACCGAGTAGGATGTGCATGTGGTGCAGTGGATATCGGTTTGAAACCAGAAATCGGGAAGCCGAGTTCGAATTCCAGTTGAATTCCTTGCATTCACATACGCGCAAATACCCTTATCTTTCCTCCAGTTATGGGTTAAATAACAGGGCAGATTGGGTTCTACAGCCTTGGTCGGCAACCGCAGAAAGTAATGACAACCTACTGCTGGATAAACCTCTGTCCAGTCAGTCATGTCTCTTTCGAGACATGATCGTCCAAGCGTGTATCACGTATGGCACTTAACTGACTGACTCAGTCTATACTATCCAGCCCAGGAATTGAACTCACAATTACTAAGACACCAAAGTCATGATCCGTTTTAATCCAATACTCCGTTTAGGGAGTACGAGATAACTTCGGGCTTAACTGTGTGTATTGATATACTAGAAGAATGTTTGTAACTGAGAAACTAGAGTCTGTTCAAAGTCAGGATTAGTGCCCTTTGAAGAACAGGTCGTTAAAACTGGAACACTAACCATCAATTAAAGTTACACCACTACTAACCATGGGTATATGATACTCGATTTTGAAAATATCAAAAAAATATTGAACATAAATCTTTATTTGAAATATTTTACATGCAGGCACTTCAAAATTTGTTCTTTGAGTTAACATTAATAGGAACTGAAAAAACATTATTTAGGTAAGAAAATCAGGTACTGAAAATTTGATTTGTGCTCGGCATTATATACCCATGTTTAGTTTTCTCGGGTTAAGGAGTGTGAATGTTATATACATCAAAATATGGTCAGAGGTTAATAATGTAACGCTTTCAACGGTTCAAGCAAAATAAAAATAAAAAATAATAATATAACAACATTAACAAGAAAATGAAAAAGGTGCTCCATCCACAAGCAATTCGCACAGGTCATAATTTATCTGTTTACATATCTGGGCTAATTTGCTTACCTGACCTACTTTCGTACAAAATAAAATAACAATAGGAGAATACAAAGGTGAATGAGTTTGTTTTGAATTATTTCGTCTCGAATCGAAGCCCGCTTTTCTTGATCAAGTTTAAATTTGTATCTCACGTTCACCCACACACACAAATTCATGCATTAAGACACGCGCGAACACGTGTATCTTTAAAAAGCACAATATTTTAATAATCTTATTCTTCTGCATTTCCCTCTCTCTCAGTGTCGTCCCAAATTTTAAAATACATTACAAAAAACTTTTCTTTAGGTATTTCTAACACAGATTAATGAAACTTTTGCTGCTAATAATATATATGTTTAAACCAATCAGATTTAAAAAAAATCAATCAATATCCATATCCCAGGAAGAAAATATAATATTTAATAAGGCAAATGTTTACAATACATTTATTAAATCATCTATTAATATTTCGTAGCGTAACCGTTATTGCTAATTACAGCATGTAGGCGTTTAGATTAGTCCCCCACAAATTTTGGTAAATTTTCGTTTTAGGACCCAAAGCCTTTTTCCCCCTTCAAATCTTTCCAAAACATCCCTATTTCCGTGCAAATGTATATGCTGAACTCAAATCGATAATTGTTTATAGAAGAAACCTACCTTTTTTCATGTTATCGGCCAGAAATAAATCGGACTATATCTCACCCCTTACCACCGTTCTCATATTTGATTAACCGCTGAATGACTTGAGGCGTAGGATACTGAATTCGTTCTATTTACTCCCTTTTTAGCAACTACTCCGCGATTTGTTGGGTTTCGGAACTCATTTTCCGCGTATTAATCGCAAAATGGAATTAAAAAAACGAAAAATCGGAAATCTACGCATGACGTCTGTCTGCAGTGAATAACTTTTTCTAACCGTGGTTAGGGGGTGAGATAAACAGCGACAAGAAGTTCCATATTTTTCTTCTCGATAAAATGAAAAAAGAAGTAGGTTTCTTCAATAAAAAATTATCGATTTGCGTTCAGCATATACATTTGCACGGAAATAGGGATGTTTTGGAAAGATTTGAAGGGATAAAGTCCTTCGGGTCCTAAAACGAAAATTTTTCCCAAATTTCTTGCATATTTCTTGGCTTATAATTTTTCCATTCTTCAAGACAAAACTCATCAGGTTTTGCGGGATCCTTCTTTAAATTCGAAGTTTCAGCTTTTTCCATGAATTTTCAATTGGATTGAGATCTGGACATTAACTTGGCCATTTTAAAACGTCTATTCTATTTGAATTCAACCATGATTTTGTAAGCTTTGCAGTAAATTTTTCTCTAAAATATTGCTTTTATATTCTCCGTTCATCCCCCTGCTATTATTTCGATGTTTTCTACACCTTGGACACTAAAGCAATCCAAGATCATGATTGAACCACTTCCAAATTTTACTGTTGGGATAGTATTCTTCGGCGAATATTCAGTACCTTTCTTTCTCAAAATCTTTGGCTCAACATTTCTGCGAAAAAGTTCCATTTCGTTTCGTCGTAATAAAGCCAGTCAATTAACTCTTTGTTGCATATTGGTTACAATTGTAACATTTCTCTAAAATAAATTATTAATATTTTGTTATTTTAAAGAAAGGTTACAATTGTAACCAATATGCAACAAAGGTTACAGAAAGGTTACAATTGTAACCAATATGCAACAAAGGTTACAGAAAGGTTACAATTGTAACCAATATGCAGCAAAGGTTACAGAAAGGTTACAATTGTAACCAATATGCAACAAAGGTTACAGAAAGGTTACAATTGTAACCAATATGCAACAAAGGTTACAGAAAGGTTACAATTGTAACCAATATGCAGCAAAGGTTACAGAAAGGTTACAATTGTAACCAATATGCAACAAAGGTTACAGAAAGGTTACAATTGTAACCAATATGCAACAAAGGTTACAGAAAGGTTACAATTGTAACCAATATGCAGCAAAGGTTACAGAAAGGTTACAATTGTAACCAATATGCAACAAAGGTTACAGAAAGGTTACAATTGTAACCAATATGCAGCAAAGGTTACAGAAAGGTTACAATTGTAACCAATATGCAACAAAGGTTACAGAAAGGTTACAATTGTAACCAATATGCAACAAAGGTTACAGAAAGGTTACAATTGTAACCAATACGCAACAAAGGTTACAGAAAGGTTACAATTGTAACCAATATACAACAAAGGTTACAGAAAGGTTACAATTGTAACCAATATGCAACAAAGGGTTAAGTGCCATATGTGATACACGCTTTAGGCGATCATGTTTCGAAAGAGACATGACTGACTGGACAGAAGATTATCCCGCAGTAGGTTGCCATTGCTTTCTGCAGTAGGCTGGTTGCCAGCCAAGGCTATAGAATCCAATCTATTCTATTATTTAATCCATAACTTAAGGGAAGAGACGGATTAATGCCTTTCTCAAGGATATTTGTGCGTAAGTCAATTCAAGGAATTCAAGTGGAATCGTTATAAAGTACATGTTCCTAAAATGCTGCTGGTTTGATACAATACTTGTTTGCCAAATCCACTTTAGCAAGAACGTGCCTTCACTTAAGAAGTTGTCTTTTTTCTTTGGAGCCCTTAAAAAGATGTCATATCAACGAAGTGAACGACTAATTACCGTATTCGTACTCACTTACTTCTAGTCTTCCCTGAAGTTATTTAAGTTAACTTTGCCAACTTTTCTCGCCAATATTCTTGCCATACATTCTGTTACCTTTCTAGGACGACCAGAGCTTTTTTATGGGACGAATGGAATGACTTCTAGAACTATCGTACCAACTGAACTCAATGGCACATTTAACTAATTAGATATCTGCTTATAACCAAGTCCATCTGTATGAAGGTCAACAATACGTTTGCGGAGGTCAATTATTTTGCTCTTCCCCAATTTTGTCAATGTTAAAAGGACGGTTGACAGTAAAAATGACTCAATACTTTTAATCATTCTTAAAAGTAATTATAAAACTAATCTGGAACGTTCTAAAAAACAACCCCATTCTAATTTGGAAGAATCTAGAAAAATTGGAAGACATTTATAAAAAACAAAGCTGTTGTAAATTTTAAAAGATGTATTAAAACTTTTAAGTTACTAAATAGCAGTTTTTCTTCGTAAGATACTTTTTTGAAGTTTTTTTTTAATCTGTTTGACTGAATACCTAAATATATGTTCTACGAACAGTAAAAGTTTTATTGATGTAACTGTATTGGAAAATACCTATACCTAAAAACATTTTTGTAATGTGTTCTAAACACTATATATATATATATATATGGGATAACGAGATACAAATATCTGTATATTAAGAACAGTATTAGGGGAATATATTGTGGTGCGTACAGTGGTTATCGACTCGAAACGAGCAATCGGGGAGAGAAGAGTTCGAATTCCAGTTGAATTCCTTGCATTCACTTACACACAAAAACCTTTGGGAAAGGTATTAATCCGTCTCTTTCCTGTGGGTTAAATAACAGGACAGATTGGGTTCTATAGTCTTGGCTGGCAACAAACCCACCGCAGAAAGTAATGGCATCCTACTGCGGGATAACCTTCTGCCCAGTCACACATGTCTCTTTTGAGACATGATCGCTCAAGCGTGTACCACACGCGTTTCGTCAAATGAAGTCGGAAAGGACGAATCGCATTACACAATTTTTCCCTACTTTGTCATATATTGTATTTCAATATATATATATATATATATATATATATATATATATATATATAAACATAAACTTATCACCATAATCATTTCGAAATACTCTCCGCGTATATACGTGGAAGGAAAAAATGTTTGTAAAAAAAGAAAGAGCTAAGCACATGAACATCAGCCAAAGAGATTTGGACCGAGCCAGCACGTAACACAAAGAAAAAACCCGAGACGAGTAATCAATAACAAAAAAGCTTTCAATACATAAGCAGAGCAGAATAAGTGAAGTATACCTAAATTAAATAAATTAATAAATAAATAAGTAAATTAAATAATTAATAAATAAATAAGTAAAGTAAACTGGTTTAATTTACTTATATATATAAGTAAATTAAACCAGTATATATATATATATATATATATATATATATATATATATATATATATATTTTAATTCAGATATTTCAATCCAAGGGAAAAAAGCAGGAAGGTAAATTCCAAAAAACCCGATCCTAATTAATATTAAAAATTTATTTTAATATTAAAAAATGATACAGGAAGAGAGCTCCATGTAATAAAATATTACAAAGCAAATATATATGGTTTCTGAAAGGTTTTTTCTGTTGCTGAGGTGATGTGTCGTCCCCCGTGGGGATCTTCATATCGAAATGGCCATTCAACATCTTTGAATTAATCCTTTTTTAATATATATATATATATATATATATATATATATATATATGAATCTCCACTCTGATTGGCCAAAAAAAAAAACACACACGTAAGTTTTATACCTTCTCACAAACATACACAGCAAACAAAGGTTTTTGTCATTTTAATGTAAATCACCTGCACAACTAACAGCAATATTGCCTGATGATGAGCATCTATCTCGAAACATAGAAATTTCCATGTCGCAATGTATAATTAATTCATATAATTATATTAAGCTCTAGAATACTCATTACATTGAACACTGTCTATAATAAAATAAATGCCAGAGCTCTCAAAATATCAAAACCTTGAATCCTCTTTACCTGAAATTATATATATATATATATATATATATATATATATATATATATATATATATCCTCTCAAAAATTCACAACAAAAAGGAAGATACATTTTAAAAACACAAAACATAATAAAAACAACACTTTATTAAGATGGAAGATACGAGGATTTTTTATGTATAATACTTTTTAAAAATCGTTTTTAGAATGATGGAAATTTTGTTAAAAATCTTATTCTTCCGTTGTCAATTCAGTTCAATAAATGTGTACAGGAAATGTGAGCTTCTTTTTTTTGCGGTGAAAAACATTGATTTCGTAATTCTTGCAAATATCAAGTAATGGTCTGATTTTAATTAAATTTTCAGCATTATTCAAATTAAATTATTTTTAAACGTTATTTATAAAGTTTTGTTAATAAAATATTTTCATGAGTAGAGGCTCGTTCCTTGTTTCCTGTTTAGGATGTGGTTTCCGGTTTTCTCTTTTCTCTCTTCAGACCTTGGTACTGGTGCTTCCGTGAGTTTCCTGCGATCTGGCCGATTGGTGGCAATGGCTCATCACTGTGAGGGTACCGGGTTGGCAGTTTCCTGGTTGCTGCTTCCGACTGGTAATTAGGAGCCCTAACTCTTGCGTAACGTCAAGAGCGGCTGCTCTGATCAACAGTTGTATAATATCGGGGTTCTTGTAGTGCCATGTCGCGCATGGATAGGTGTCCCTGCAAGCGCTTTCGGTGGGCAAACCCGAGGCCACACCTTGTTGCAGCCCTAGCCAGTTTCCCTCCCAGCACAGATCGTGGGTAATGACCGCCTGTATCCTCTACCCTAGGTCCCTTTCTATAAACAAAAAACATGACGAAACAAATCAGAAATGACCCTAAACCAGTTAAATCCAAACCACCTAAGCCCATTAACCTCTCCTTCACTAATATCCGAGGCATTCGTACTAACTTTCCTAGTGTAGAAGCGTTCCTGCATGAAAAGTCCCCTGACATCCTCGCGCTCTGCGAAACTAACCTCAACTCAGCTATTCCCTCCTCTGACCTCTTCATCCCTGGTTATCTTCCCCTTTTAAGGAAGGATTCCACTGTCCACATGCATGGGCTGGGTGTTTATGTCAGCGAACACCTCCCCATAACTAGGGTGACTTCACTCGAATCTACTGACCACCAATACATATGTCTCCGCTTGTCTCTCCTCAGTTCGGTTAGCTACCTATTCTTCCTTTACCGTTCTCCCTCCTCTCCTGACTGCTCCATACTAGATAGCATTGCCGACGACATAGATAAGGCTATTTCCTATCACCCATTTTCCCACATATTTGTATTTGGAGACCTCAATGCCCATCACTCTGAGTGGCTTGAAAACGCCGTTACTGATTCGGCGGGCATTCACGCCATGAACTTTGCTATTTCCCAATCCCTTACGCAAGTGGTGGACTTCCCCACTCGCTTCCCAAGCACACCCTCGGGTCATTCCTCACTGCTAGATATATGTTTCACCTCTGCGCCCGACGCCTGTCAAGTCTCGCAGCTTTGCCCTCTCGGCAACTCCGACCACGCTATAGTCTCCCTCAGTATTTCTTTCCAATCTCACTCCCCCCAGGATCCCACTACTTATAGAACCTCATACCTCTACCAAAAAGCTGACTGGGATGCCTTTCGCGATTTCCTCTGCGACGTCCCTTGGGGAAAAGTGTTTGACCTATCAGTTGATGACTGTGCCTCTGAGGTCTCGTCATGGGTGAAAGCTGGCATTGATGCCTTCATACCCACCAGGAAGTATTGCTTAAAACCCCATTCCTCTCCGTGGTTCTCTCCGGCCTGCTCAGCCGCCATTGCCTACAGGAACCATTACTTCCGTCTATTCCGGAGACAGCCAACTGATCACAATAGGCGCCTGTTCACATCTGCTCGCAGTGAGTGCAAGAGAACCCTAAATGACGCCAAACAGTTGTTTGCTGAGAGAATGCGACAGCACATAGCTGACCGCAAGTTCGGCTCCAAGAACTACTGGAGGATTTGTAAACGAGTGCTCAACAATAGGAAATCCTCAATACCTCCTTTAATCCATGGATTTGATGTTCTCACGTCATCTGCGGACAAAGCTGAGTGCTTTGCCCGCAGATTCTCATCCAACTCCACATTCGACTCGTCCGGAGTGCACCCACCCGACTTCCCTATTAGAACTGAGGCCAAACTGCACGACGTATATATTACCCCGACAGTAGTATCCAGAGTAATTTCAAAACTCGACCCCCATAAGGCGTGTGGAGACGATGGAATCCCGGTGATAGTCCTTAAGAGGTGTGCCCCTGAACTTTCCCCTGTCCTCTCTAAACTGTTTAACTACTGCCTTTCTGCTTCCTGCTTTCCTGCATGCTGGAAATTCTCCTCAGTCGTTCCTGTCTTTAAGAAATGTGGTGAACCCTTGGACCCATCCAACTATCGCCCTATCAGTCTTCTACCGATATTCGGGAAAGTATTCGAGGCTATAATCAATGCTGAAATAGTTCATCATCTCATCGCCCACAAACTGTTCTCCGACAGGCAATATGGATTCCGATTTGACAGGTCCACAGCCGACCTGCTAACAACTGTAACGGAGTACATACTACAGGCCCTTGATGAGTCTGACGAGGCTCGCGCGGTTGCTCTGGACATCTCCAAGGCTTTCGACAGGGTTTGGCACCCTGACCTCCTATGCAAACTACGCGGTTATGGTATTACCGGTCGCCTGCTTGACCTAATCCAATCTTTCTTAAATAACCGCAAAATGAAGGTCGTTCTGAATGGGCGTGCCTCTTCGTCCTACAGCACGAATGCTGGTGTCCCACAAGGCTCTATCCTTGGCCCGACGCTCTTCCTTATTTTCATCAACGACCTCCCAGATGAGATCAAGTCCCAAGTAGGCATCTACGCAGATGACACTACAATATACTCCCGCTCCAGTAAGAAACCTCTCGTGGCGGACAGACATAATCTCGCTGCTGACCTTGAGCGGGATCTACACTCTGTGGTGAACTGGGGCAAGAAGTGGCTTGTCAACTTCAATTCCTCTAAGACCAAGCTGTTGTCTGTCAACCATTACAGGCAACCTCTTCTGCCTCCCATAAGCATGGACCAGATGATTCTCCCGGAGAGTAATACACTACGCCTCCTCGGACTTACCCTGTCCTCAGACCTCAAATGGAAGCACTATATTGAATCCATAGCAAAATCTACTGCTAAGAAGATTGGGTCACTATGTCGATCCAGGATGTTTCTTCCACCTGAATCCATCCTGCATATATACAAGTCAACCATCCGTCCGTGCATGGAGTACTGCTGCCATTTATGGTCAGGTGCCCCTGCCGTTCTCCTCAGTGTTCTTGACAAGCTCCAAAGGAGAGTCTGTAATGTGATAGGTACTGATCTGGCGACTCGACTGCAGCCACTTTCCCATCGTCGAAATGTGGCCTCCCTCTGTCTCTTCTATAAATACTTTCATGGCTTCTGCTCGGATGAGCTTAAGTCACTGATGCCTCCTCAACAGGTGTTTACCCGTGCAACCAGACTGGCAACTGGGTCCCACCCATTTACAGTCAGGTTAGCCAAACGCAGACGACAATTCTACTCCTGCAGCTTCCTCTCTCGCACTTCCCGCCTATGGAACTCACTCCCGTATTCTTGCTTTCCTGACGGCTACGACCTCCAGAAATTTAAAAGCAAAGTTAATACTCACCTACTAACCACTGGACCCTAGCTCTCTCCCCTCCCCTGTATAATCTTCACTTTCTCTCCGCCCATGTATCTGTCATTGCACCTGCTTTCTCAGCTTTCTATTGTTCCTTTCTAACTAGCTTGTACTCCTCAGTCTTTTCTAATTAATCTTTCTACATTTATGTAACCCCCTGCACATCAGTGGCGTTTCTGCCTTGCTCGGGGTGAAATGATTAAAAAATATATATATATATATATATTTTACCACGTACTTATTTAATTTAGTAGCCCTCATGTTTTTTTTTTAATATTGAGAATTAAGTATTTTATCCTGAGCATTCAACAGACTTAGTAAAATAGTTTATTAAATCTCTCAAATGCAAGGCCGATAGACGTAATTCGTACTGCTGATAAGTCAGTCAGTAAGTTAAGTGCCATACGTGATATACGCTTGGGCGATCATGTCTGGAAAGAGACATGACTGACTGGGCAGAAGATTATCCCGCAGTAGTTTGCCATTGCTTTCTGCGGTAGACTCGTTGCCAGCCAAGGCTATAGAACCCAATCTGTCCTATTATTAAACCCAAAACTGGAGGGAAGAGACCGATTAATACCTTTCCTAAAGGTATTTGTGCGTAAGTGAATGCAAAGAATTCAACTGGAATTCGAACTCTGCTCCCCGATTCGATATCGACAGTACTACAACGCACATCCACTGCTGATAAGACTGACCATATAATCAAACAAATAGCGTTTGGCTGCGAGGTTAGGGGATGCAGGTTGAGATCCTTCCAGAGAACGCATATTTTCCTAACAAGATTTCTCGATTATTCAAGTCAATTAATATAAATAAATGTACTGTTTAATGAAAAAAAAAAGAGTATCTAATTAAATACGAGTATCCATTCAAAATAATGTTTAAATAAAATGTCTATATTTATTATAATGAATAAATAGGGAATAGGAAATATTTATCAATCTAATAACATGTTTCACTTTTATTAAAGCTTCATCAGAATCAGAGGATGAAATATGAAAAAAAAACTATCTAACTATGATATATGTATGTATTTTTGATAAATATGTCAAACTGGAAAAGTAGTTTATTGACTACGCGTTTCGCCTTTATCAGATAGGCTTCTTCGGGTCAAAATGAAAGAAATATGAGTGTGAGTGTGAGAAATATGAAAGAAATATGAGTTATTATCAACTCGTTAATATTTGTTACTTAAGCTGACGTTTTCCGGCAGGAATGAAAGAACAAAACAATATCACACAGTTTTTTCGCTGCTGGGTGTTGACCTCAATGTACACACACACACACACACACACACACACACACACACACACACACACATATATATATATTTATATATTATATATATATATGTGTGTGTGTGTGTGTGTGTGTGTGTGTGTGTGTGTGTGTGTGTGTGTGTGTGTGAGTGCGCGCGCGTGCGCGACGCTGTGCGTGAAGATGATGAGACAAAGTAGAAATTTTATTATAAACGCGTTTCGCCAAGAGCGTCTGCCATCTTTGGCTCAGTTTCGAATGAAAGATATACAAAATTGTATGTGAGAAAAATTGCTTTGAGATCTCGGAAGTGTTGACGATAAATAAAACTGAAAAAGATTAACTTATCGCCTCCAAAATTTAGATTCAAGTGATCCTCTGTCTGTTTTGTTTGTTTGTGTTATCTATATCACAGGCATTTAGTGAGGTTGGATTTTAAATTAGTCCAACACAACTAGAGTGCTTATATATATATATATATATATATATATATATATGTATATATATATATATATATATCAGCATGCGGTGTGGATATAGAAGAATCCAAAGGAGTATCCTGTACATACAGTGGTAGGATAACTCTCTAAGAGCGCTCTAAATATACATGTATATAAATACATATAGAGCAAATATAAGAAAAAAATAGGCAGACACGTTATTTCATGGTAAATCGGATGTATAGGCCAATTTCAGGCGAACCATCTTCTGTAGAATAAAGACCTAAGAAAAATCCAGCACATTAGCAAAATGGTTTTAACAACCGACATATATTTTTTTAATCCTTTTTTCTTAGCTTACTTCCCTGTCAACCACCCCTTCCTACTTCTTTCTTTATCTTTTCTTAGAACCAGACATGGGGAAATTCTAACTTACAACCCAGTTTAAAAGTAAGGTTTTCCAAAATCTAAAAATAGACATTGATTTTTGTCTACTTTCTTATTCATCCCAGCCCTTTAATTTTTCTGTGAAGTATATGTTTTTTAACTTCCGCCGGTAATATATCTGTCTTTATTTTGAAATAAACAGTTGCCGAGGATACGTGAAATTTCTCTTTAGGGATTTCATGTACAAATGTCCATACAACTGATTTGAACATCGAAATTTATTTTAGTTTATAATTGGCTCTGTAATTTAAATATTAATTACATTGAACACTCTACCTTGATCATTTTTTTAATATTAATGTAATTAATATTAATTAGGATCGGTACATTGGGATTTACCTTCCTGCTTTTCCTTTTGGATTAAAGTTTTATATATATATATAACGTCCCCTTCAGTAAAGCTGAAAAATGATAAAGCTCAACAACAGTTGTGAAGTTTTCGTGCAAAAGGAAAATCTTGGTACAAATATATTACTTATATTAGAGACTATTTTAGTATATATATATATATATATATATATATATATATATATATATATACTCTTTTGATACCTTTTAAGATTCCCTTGATTCAGTTCAGTTAAGCTGAAAGATGATAAAACTCAACAGCAGTTGTCAAGTTTATCGTACAAAAAAAAAGAAACTCTTGGTGCAGATTTTATGGCGCCTTCTGAATTTTTACCCCCCCCCCCTCCTATTTTAGTATCGCTTTTACTCCCATCGTTCTTATCAGAATCTAATTTCTCGCTGAGTGAGGAATCGTTTTTTTTTGTTTGCCGCTCATAGCGTGCATCACTGGATGCAAGTCATTTGCTGTAAGGGTGAAACTTGCCCTATATGTGCTTCCGACAAATGCAGGTTGACGTCTTGCATTTCTCAGAGAGGTTTTGATTGCTTTTTCCTGCCATAAACTAATTCCAGCCCGCCCTCATCTATTAGATTTCTATGGCCTACTATGAGTTTATGAAACGTGTCATTCCTGCTGAGTTGTACATGACAAACATAAATAAAGATGCTGCGACAAATGATCAACTTATCCAGAAAATGCCAGAATTTCAGAAACTTCCCTAGTAAATTGACTTCTAAGAAAGGTTAAACTCTGCAATAAACAATATCAACAGGAAGAAAAGAAAAACACAGGGCAAAGATGTTATTAAGCAAGCAAATAATATATGCAAGCCGAAGCAACAGAAAGATAATCAAAAATCAGTCTAAGTGCCGTACGTGATACATGCTTTGACGATCATGTCCCTTTTGATCCATGACTAATTAGGCAGAAGATTCTTTTGCAGTAGGCTGCCATTAAATATAACAGATTCTCTTATCGTAAATGATGGTCAGCAGTGGATGATGCCTTTCATTTTACATTTAGGCATGCTTGCTTTGTGTAAAGGTAAAGAAAATCTTATAAGATTACTCACAGGATAACCCGGCGTTGCTCGGGTGTAATGAAAGCTATAAAACTAATCCATGGTCCTGGAGCTCCGACTCTTTGGACGTTGGAACGAAAGACTAAAAAGCAATAGTTGTTTTCAGTTAAAGCGAAACCGTCGATTGAAAGAAAAATGAAAGGATGTAAGTCAAATTTTTATTTTCTGGTATTAATATCAAATAAGTTTTTTTCGTCGTAAACTGAATTTTGAAAGCTAAATACGACCTCTGAGTAAATGGTATCATGGTTGAGACTAAGAACTACAATTATACCTACTTAGAGCCAAACCCGAAGCAAAAACTAAAATAAAAGGCCTGAAAAAAATACAGACATACAGACAGATAAACAGACACACACACACAAACATTTTGCCTTATATATAGATATATATTATCGATTTTCTGCACTATTGTAAGAACTGCAACCTTGAAACTTCTGAATATCGTTTTTTATGTCTTTGTCTATGAGTGTATCAAATTTGATTAAAATCGGACCACTCCTTCTATAACCCAATTTTTTCGATTATCGCTAAGAACACTCGCAGACGCTTATAGTACAACTGTCTAAATTTTCAAGAAAATCGGTTCAGCCATTTCGGAGTCTATACACACACAGACACACACACACACACACAGACAAAGTTCCATTTATAAATAAGTTTAGATTATTATGTTATAGTGAAAAGGTTGATTTAGTCAAATTTTAAATGAAATTTTTTTGTTTTTATTCTTTTTTATTTTAGAAAACTGAAAATGTCTTCTAGTTTTGTATTCAAAGATGTTTTGCCGAAATTTTTTTCCTTCAAGAATGTGTTATGGTTATAATTTTTTCTTCAAAAATGTATTGTTGGTAATATTTTTCCTTCAAAAATGTATATTTTTCTATAAAAGTCTATTTTTGTGTATATATTTCTATAAAAGTATATTTTTATACTTTCATAGTGTTTTTACTCCAGTTTGGGAGTTAACTATTTGCCCATCGTTGGGACCCTAACAAAGGCTACCATTCCGGGTCAGGGTGGTCCTGGGAACAACAGCAATTAAGAGGTAGTTCCATGCTTCTCACAACCTCCCAATCATAGGTTTTGCTGCCGGATGCAGTTTACCGTCATGCTCAGGACTGAAACAATATTAAGTGGTCACTTCAAGAACGTAAAAGCTCTTCAATACTAAGAAAACAACATTTGAGCACATTTCATCTAATTGTGACAATGTTTTTTATTCTTTCTTTCCTGTAAATTCTTCCTTCAGGACGTGTACAATCATGGCTCTCCACATGTTTTTTTTTCTCTTACTGGTCAAAGCAGTCACACCCTTAATAATATTAAGTGAAATCCCAACGAGCTGTAATTAGAACAGACACTTTCAAATCAGAAAATGTCAGGTACTTCCTGTAGCGATAGAATGAACCGATTATTTTTCCGGGCTCTTTAGCGATGGATTGTATATGATACACCCAGCACATATCTCCAAGTTTCCCGATACGCAAGATATATTTTCTTCAGCTATAGAATTTAACCCAACATCAATTGACTTATATCTAAGCAATAGTCGACACACGTACCAATCCAACCTGTCCTCGCTAGACCAACTAGAAATTTGATACACACATATTCACAACACGTACACCCTCCCGATTTTCCTCCTACTGCCACCTTTCAGGAATTATGCACGTGGACATTACCCGACAGACACAAAAATTTTCCCTGGAAGCTTCACACACACACACACACACACACACACACACACACACACACACAACAAAACATGAAAAACAGAACTCAAAATACCTGAAAATTCTTTTCGATAATGCTGGACAATATCATCAAAGATGAAGGAAAAGCTTGAAGCAACTGAAATGTGGTTCTACAGAAGGATGCTGCAAATATCATGGATCGAGCATGTGAGCAATGATGAGGTCTTGGAAATGAGGGAAACAAAAAGAAAATTAATACTGAGCATCAGGAAGAGACAGCTGAAGTTCCTGGGATATGCAATGAAGAGAGAGGGCTTGGAGAACCTGATACTAACAGGCCAGATAGAGAGAAAAAGAGACAGGAGAAAGCAGCGGATAACATATTTAAAGGACCTGATCAGGTGGATGACAGAACGAGGGTTGCATGGTGCAACAGAAAAAAGCGTGCTAAGAGCCACCAGTTGTCTCTTCCTGATGCTGAGTATTAATTTCCTTTTCGTTTCCATCTTTCCCAAAACCTCGTCATTGCTCACATGCTCGGTCCATGATATCCGCAGCACCCTTACATTGTTTATTTCCAGGTAAACTGACACCTGGCTATTCAAAGAATGTTCACCCAGTTAATAAAAAAAAATAATTAGCAGAAAATGTGACGTAATTATCACTACGATACTGGTATCGCCCTTTCATGTTGGGGAACAGATGATAATCAGACGGGGTTAGTTAAGGAGAATAGGGAGGATGATTAGCCAGTTCAATGCTACAGTCACGTAAAGTAGCCATTGAAACCGAAGAGCTGTGTGCTGGAGCATTGTATTGATGAAACAAGACCCCGTTCATTAGTTATCCTGGTCGTTTCATCTCGATAGCCTTTCGCAATCACCTCAGCAAGTACTCACCAATGATAAAAATAATCAATAAGCATAATGTCTTTTGTATTCAAAATAATTGAGGCCATCACCTTCCCTGTAAATGGAACACATTTTGATTTCTTTGCAAAAGGTAAAGAGGAATGTTTCCACTGCATGGATTGTCTTTTTCTAACCGTCTCAAAATGATAAATCCAAAATAATTGGGGCCATCATCTTCCCTATAGATGAAGCAACTTTTGCTTTCTTTGCAAATGGCGAGAAGGCATGTTTTCAGTGCATGGATTGTCTTTTTGTCTCCGTCTCAAAGTGATGAATCCAACGCTTATACTCGGTGTTGGGCACTTCGACGTGGTGTTATGCTTAGCAAGCTAATCTTGCTAGCACAATTACGACTGATTAATGAGTTCAAACCTCAGTGAGTGCCTCATACTTTTTGGTCTTGGTTCACATCTAAGCTAACTAAGCCTTCAAAATTCAGATTACGACGAAAAAAACTTATTTGATATCGATACCAGGAAATCAAAATTTGACTTAAAATTAAGTAGGTATAATTGTAGTTCATAGTCTCAGTCATGATACCATTTACTCAGAGGACTTATTCAACCTTCAAAATACAGATTACGACGAAAAAAACTTATCGGGGTACCTCGACACAAAACCTAGCTAAGAACACACGCAGAAACTTATAGCACAACTATGTAAATTTTCAAGAAAATTGGTTCAGCCGTTTCGGAGTCTATAGGTAACGGACACACACACAGGCACACACACGCACACACATACACACACAGAGACAAAGTTCCATTTATAAATAAGTTTAGATTAGATATGTGTGTATACACGGGCCTCTATGTGTATGTTCGTTTTTACTTTTTTGTCTTATAGCTAGATGTTATTTAGTTCTACAAAATTTTTTACAATTAATTCTTATGAACTGAATATATATTCTTTCTAAAAAATCAGTTTGCAGATCAGATCAAATGTACTACTGATACTATTTTTCTTTTGAAAAATGTATTGCTTGTAGTTTTACTATAAGCATCTATTTTTAGGCTTCATGGTGTACTTTTTGAGCTCAATTTGGTGGTTAACTTTTAGCCCATAGCTGGCACCCTAACAGGTGTTTCTACCTCGCTTCAAGGTGGACCTGGGAATAGCAGCAATTAAGGGCTGGTTCTGCGCTCCTCTAAACCTACTAAGCAGTGGACTTGCCGCCAGATGCAGTTTATCGTCATCCAGGACACGGGTGTAGTTACTCGTCATACCCAGGACGCGTAAATGGCGGGGGGGGGGGTTTACTCCATTCGGCATATTTTGAAGCTCCAGCTGACAGGGTGGATGTGCATTCGTATTTAGCAAGTTAATGAATTTATTTTTAATCCGACGTTATGTATGATTACTCTAAACGTTAAACGACTTGTTTTCTCTTTCTAGGAGGGGGAGCGCAATAAAGGGGGGTGCAAGTTCAAACCTTGATGGAGAGCATATTTTCTTTATTAAAACTCTCGAATTCTCAGATGTAATTCACACTGTATGAAAATAGAATATATGTTACCGGGGTGAAATTTTTTGCAGTTTTTTAAATCATTCAAAGGCAAAAGTGCCCATAAGTTATATTTTGATCTTAGGCAGCGTAGGGGGCATGGGATAAACGGTAAAATCGCTAATTGATAAGTAAGTAACATTTTTTTATTTGGTTCTGATAGCCAGTCAGCGAGGCGAGAATTCAACCGTGAGAAGACAAAAATCAATTTTAACAAAATCAACAGAAAATTTTGAAATCTGAAGCTGTCTAATATACAGCATCACAGGAATGAAGAATATATATATATATATATATATATATATATATATATATATACAAATGAATAAAGAACGAAAAATATAATTGCAACGATCAAAACATTAATTTAAACAGTGCTCAATATAAAAATTAAGCAATGAACATTTATTATAAATTATACGTTAGAACATGTATAAACTGCAGACTACTACAAAATTGTACATTTTGTTTCAACATTGAAAGAACAATGTCTCATCAGGTACTTAATAATACCATCATTATTAAAGTATAATTTATAATATATATATATATATATATATATATATATATATATATATGTGTGTGTGTGTGTGTGTGTGTGTGAAAAGTGTATATATATATATATGTATATATATATTATATACATATTATAATAATATATGTATATTATATTATGTATAATATATGTATATTATTATGTATATTATAATAATATATACATATTATAATAATAATATAATATATATATTATATATATATATATATATGTATATATATATTATTTATATATTATATATGCGCAGTACTTATTTGAAAGCGCTCAATATTAGTGATAGAGCTGACATATTCATATAGATAGCTGTGAGTTTGTGACCCTGGGTTTCACGCTCTTGCGATCGTCAGACAAACGTTTGTCTAACGATCGCAAGGGTCACAAACTCAGACCTATCTTTATGAAAATATATATATATATATATATGCGCAAAAGTTAGTGAACCCCTAAAATATTATTTTTTCTAGATAATCAACAAATCCGAATTAAACTATGGTGGTGCATTGGATATCGGCCCAGAACGAGAAATCGAGGAGCCGAGTTCGAAATCCAGCATTGCATTCACTTACGCGCAAATACCCTTGAGTAAGGTATTAATCCGTCCAGTTATGGGTTAAATAACAGGACAGATTGGGTTCTATAGCCTTGGTCCGGCAACCAGTCTACTGCAGAAAGCAATTGCAACCTCCTACGGGATAATCTTCTGCCCAGTCAGCCATGTCTCTTTCGAGACATGATCGCCCAAGCGTGTATCACTTATGGCATTTAACTAACTGATTCATTACGAAAAACCTTTTATTAAACAAATTACAACTACTTCCCAAATTTTGATCATGCTGGAATAGAAATATAAATTAAAAATTAAAAAGTAAGATTTGCAAAAGTAAGGGTTTCTTTAATTTAATATTTCGTGACTATTTCTTTTAAGTCACGATGTAAAGTAGTTTTTATATCATTTTAACGAAGCTTTTGTCAGTAGTGAGCGTGACTTTTTTAACCATACGTCTCGACAAAACTCGAAAATTGTTTGATATTACCTGAGTTTCTTGATTGTAATGCCTTCTTTAATTTGAAGCACAGATTTTCAATTGGTTTTACACCAGGACTTGAAATTCTTTTATTCAAACCTATTCTTTTGTGGATTTTCATTAATGCTTCGAATCGTTTTTCTGTTGGGAAATCCAACCCCGATCTAAACCCAACTTTCAAACTAAAAGCAAGACACTTTCACACAAAATTGCTTAATATCTTTCATAGTCCATTGCGTTGACAATGTGTATGTGCTATTTTGCTTGTTCTAGCTGCAGCAAACTACCCCAGACTCATAATGCTGTCACGGCCTTGTTTATGCTGGCACTAAATTATTCTCTTTAAAGCCATATTAGCAGCTTGCTAGACATAAGGCCTATCGTTCCTCCTAAAAAGCTTTAGTTTGGCCCCATCCGACCTTAAAACTTTTACCAGAACGTTTTTAGCTTATTAATATGAGTTTTCGGGTAGCTGAGCCAAGCTTATTTGTGCTTTTTCGTGAGCAGTGTTTTTTGGGTTTTTTTTCTGGGCATTCTGCCGTGAGGACCAGCATCGTTCAGATTTTGTCGCACGGTAGACGTATACACGTCGATTCCGACATTGGCCAGGCGACTTGAATAACCATAGTGGTCAGAGCAAGTTTCGCCCGGACGAGATGTCCATTTGCCCTTGCAGTTGTTTTTCGAGGACGGTCACTTCTTAATTGCGATGCTATCATACCAAAGACTTTCCATTTATAAATAATTTGTCGCACGGTGGAGACGTGCACTATAAATCGTTTTGATAGATTTTTTTTTAGTTTTCTATATCATTATAAGCTTCAGTTATTCAATTTTTTAAAGCTTCAGGAAGTTATTTGATCTTGGCATTTTTTTCATTTAATGTCTGACTGTATCCTTTTGCATACACAATAAGTTATATTGATTGACTGCAGCATTCACAGCAAACCACAAAAATGAACACATGTCATTTTGACTTTTACACGTACACAAAAAATTATTGATTGACTGCAGCATTCACAGCGAACCACAAAAATGAACACATGTCATTTTGATTTTTACACGTACACAAAAAATTATTGATTGACTGCAGCATTCACAGCAAACCACAAAAATGAACACATGTCATTTTGACTTTTACACGTACACAAAAAATTATTGATTGACTGCAGCATTCACAGCGAACCACAAAAATGAACACATGTCATTTTGATTTTTACACGTACACAAAAAATTATTGATTGACTGCAGCATTCACAGCGAACCACAAAAATGAACACATGTCATTTTGATTTTTACACGTACACAAAAAATTATTGATTGACTGCAGCATTCACAGCGAACCACAAAAATGAACACATGTCATTTTGATTTTTACACGTACACAAAAAATTATTTGCACTGGCAATCATGTAAAACAAAAAGAGTAATTTTAAGGAATCACTTAATTTTGCACATCTTTTAAAATTTTAACGAATTTGTTTTGTTCCGACTTGATAAACTGTTTTAAAGTTTTTCTTAATAGTTTAATTAAAATTTATCTGGACATTTTTTAAAATATTATCTTAGAGGGTCAATAACTTTTGCGCAGTACTATATATATATATATATATATATATATATATATATATTGTTGAGTTTTGATGATGCTTTTTTCAGTGGTTTACTGGTAAAAAGATATTTTGGTAAGCAGGTTTTTTGTCGTACAGTGCTTGATATTGAGATGGAGATCGAGCGTTAATAGGATTTATGTGGAGAAGTTTGTCACTTAATTGAACAGATTCATGCTGACTTCGAAGTTTCGTGAAGGCAGTTATGATGTCTTCATTTGTTAGGAATTACTAGCAGGTTGAGATTAAACCCTGACGAGTGAGGACAACATAACGGTGCCTTCACGTAACTTTTAAGTTGTCATGACATTGCTCAGTTAAGTTACAAATTTCTCCCCATTAACATATATATATATATATATATATATATATATATATATATATATACATGTGTGTGTGTGTGTGTGTGTGTGTGTGTGTGTGTGTGTGGATGACAAATATACTATGCTCTCATTAAGATGAGCTCTCTGGAGAGGATAATTTTAAAAACAGTTACTACTTCTGCGATTTACGCGTTGCTCTACCGCAATGAATTGAGTTCTTCCAGTGACTGGCGTGTGTATACACCGCTTATATATAACACATTAAAATTTCCTCTCATCCATTCTGTGGCTTAGGGAGTAGAGACTCCGACTGACACCAAAATCAGTCGAGTTTTAATCCCGACCAGAAGCAAGTAGATGTCTAGTCGCACCTATACAGCAAAACAGGCTTGTATGTTTATGACATTATATATATATATATATATATAGTTTGAAGCCGCGTTCTTTCATTGTATATACGTATAATATATCCAATATATAAAACTCAAAATTTGTGTGTAGGGCCCATAAGGACTAGGCAAATTAATTGAAAATCTCAAAGAGAATAAATAAAGTTTGATATTTATCAGTGTGTCAGCAATATATACATAAGACTGATTTTGAAGTGGGAGTCCCATGTGTAAATAGAATGAAGAAGAATGGCTCATTTCCTACAGCACTTCACTTTGGAAACGCCTCAGCCGCCAGGAAAACAACCCCAGCATCCCTCTTTTGGTTGAGTGCTGCTTGGACGAGACGACTCCGGGAGCTGAGCTGAATAATGAAGTATTTATTCGTATTCCAGTTCAGGCTGAATGTAGCGCAAAGCCAAGTTTATAGTTAAAGACCCACGCATACATGGGAATACAGTCAATCAGTTAAATGCCTTAGGCTATACACGCTTGGGCGATCATGTCTCAAAAGAGACATGACTAATTGGGCATAAAATTTTCCCGCAATAGGTTGCCATTACTTTCTGCAGTAAACAAGGGTTTCCAACTAGCAGAAGAAATACCTTTAGAATGTCTCCGGAATAAAAACAAAACAAAACAACAACAACAAAAAACATGAAAAGAAGAAAACATTCTAACATACGTTTCCACACACAACAAAAACAATCCAGAATTATTTACAAAGATCAAACAAAATTACTCAAC
This sequence comes from Ascarosepion bandense, assembly GCA_037127315.1. Lineage (NCBI taxonomy): Eukaryota > Metazoa > Mollusca > Cephalopoda > Sepiida > Sepiidae > Ascarosepion > Ascarosepion bandense. The sequence goes on from JBBBDQ010000470.1 coordinate 52,134, forward strand.
AAAAATGAAAAAAATAAAGGAAATCTTCAGATGAACCAACATGATAAAAAAATGTCCAAATGTTGGAGAATTTTTGTCTTTATTTCCAACTAAAATTAAAGCCAAAATACGATGTTTAGAACGGCTCATGATTAAACATAATAGACATTCATTGTCTCTTATATTTAACAGTATATGTTTAGAAAATTATCTGTTGTCTCGATACACTATATATATATATATATATATGGGTAAAAAGCAATCGGATGTCTAACCGTACTGATGAGCTGTGATACAGCAAAAAGGGATCTGTCCGCGAATGGCTATATATATATATATATATATATGATAAGAGAGAGAGAGAGAGAGAGAGAGAGAGAGAGCGCATTTGAATATACAATTGGACACTAAGATCAACGCCGAGTAGCGACAGTCTGTTTCATGCTTGAAGTCAATCTACAGGCCAAACTACTTGATGGGCTGAAGATTGTGTTCAAACATGTAACAGACACGCTACTCAGTGTGGTCCCTAGTGTCCATTTTTATATTTACACACGCTCTATATCACTGATACTGAGTGCGTTTACCGAAAAACAAATCATACCTAATAAATCTATTTATATTAGTTTTTGCCCTTAACGTTAAACAATGGCAAAAATTTAAATAATTTTGTTCTTATATTGTATATCAAATATTATGAAATATTTGATATAATATATAAAAAGTATCTAAAAAAAATAATAAATATCAGAAACATGTTTGTCTGCATTTTCTTATTTATGTTCTGCTAGAACAGTATCGGTCAAAATGAAAGTATTTATTTACATATAGATCAGGTTTGGGCTAAGATCATAGACTCTGCACGCTATGTAATTAATTCTCTTGTCGCATGTTATTTTACAATCTAAAAGCATTTTGCTTTTGAAGTCATTAAAAGTAAACATATGAAAAGAAAGTTGACACGAAACCGAATAAACAAATTTAAAATGCAATATAATAGCGACCTATTTGTGTATACAACCACGAGTGGATTGAGTCCGCGTTTCCCCCACAGAAAAAAAAAATGAAAGACTATAGAATTCCTCATAATCTGCTAAAGTTGGAAGCCAGCTGCACGATCGATAAATACAGAAAGCTACATTTCGTTTTATGGGTGCCTGGACCATCTTCACTTTTTTGGCGTGACAGAGTTTTAAATAGCAATCAATTATTTTCTACACTACCACGGACTCGAATCATTCATATTTCCTCCGTATTACAGATTTAATAAATAAATTCCACGAAGACAGCTTTTCCTCGAGAATTGCACATTTTTTTAAAAATGTAAATAGGGCGGAAGTGTTGTTAAACCGCCAGTTAAAATTTTTATCAGTAATTTTAAATTTGATTTTAAAAGAGCCTGATCATAACCGTCGAAGCGAACGGTTGACTAAATCGGGGATCCCCGATGTGTGGTGGGTGCTGACAGCTCAGACAAAAGAAACTCCAGTTTACTCTGTCTTGTGTTTGAAAAATATGTCCTGTGTTTGAAAAATATGAAATAAAATATATTCTATATTCTATTTACATTTGGGTCCGGTCTTATTGCTTCTCGACAGAAGCGTTTGTTGTAGGTTTACAGTGACGAGAACGACAAAAAAGACAGAGAAGATTATGAAATGTGAATGTGAAATTCATTTACAGTGAAAGTCGGGTTGAGTAGTCCCCTATAAAATGATTTATGAAATTTGAGTTAGGAAAATTTAATCGTCGCCTCAGAGGTTTTAATCACTGGCGAAAGTGTTGAAGTTTAATCGTCTCCCAGAAATTTTAACAGTCGTCATCGTCACAGTGATAGTGAGAAACCTCGAATGAGTAGTGGTCTTCGTCACCAGCTGTCAATCACGGATTTGCGGCATTTGTTTTTGTTTTTTTGTTTATCAACATCGTGGGTCCCAGAATTAAAAAAATAAAATTCATAGAAAATTAATTATTATTATATTTTATATTTATTATATTTTATATTTTATTTTATTCTATGTTTATATAAATTTTATTAATTTTCAATAAATTTTATTTTTTTAATTTAAATGTTATTTTATATTTTAATTATATGTCAAGGTTTTCCCCAAAATTATTTTTTCTAATAACTTCATTCCATTTATTTAAATTAAAAACAGCTATGATTTATTTGTCAACACGTCTGTTAGCGTTTCTATGGAGATGATTTTTTTCTTTTTTTCCTTTTTCTTTCCTTTCTTTTCTTTCTTTTCTTTTCTTAGCTTACTTCCCTGTCAACCACCCCTTCCCACATCTTTTCTTTCTTTCCTTTATCTTTCCCCTTCCATTTCTTAGAGCCAGACAAGGCTAAATTTTCACTTACAACTCTTAACTCAGTTTAAAGTAATGTTTTCCAAAAATCTAAAAATAGACATTGATTTCTGTCTGCTTTCTTATTAATCCCGCCTCTTTCATTTTTCTGTGATGTATATTTTTTTTAACTTACGCCGGTAAAATATCTCGTTTTATTTTTAAATAAAGAAGTTACCGATGATGTGTGAAATTTCTCTTAGGGATTTCATGTAGAAATGGCAATATCAGAATTGATTATATATATATAGTGATGATCCACGTATACTGTCTTAATAGGTATAGGAAAAACTATTAAAAAGTTGTAAGTTTAAAAATGTATTTTTTTGACAGTATTTGTTTATTTCTATTATTATATTTTATATTTCAGACCGTCCTCGGTTTCATCAGAAACAATTTTTTTTTGTTTTTGTTTCTGATGAAGGACCGAGGACGGTCTGAAATATAAAATATAACAATAGAAATAAACAAATACTGTCAAAAAATACATTTTTAAACTTACAACTTTTTAATAGTTTTTCCTATATATATATATATATATATATATATATATATATATATATGCGTGTTGGAGACGCCAATAAAACACAAGTTTGAAAAGTTGAATATTTTTGGATAGACTCGAAGACATGACAATCGATGAAGAAAATGGAAAAAAATTCTGGAAACCATCGGTAATCAGGTAAACGATAAAAATTGGCCCTAATATACGAGGATTAAGGAAGAAACAGAAGATAAAAAAGGATTCAAGAAAACAGAAAATGATGATTGATGTTACACATAAATGTTTGAAGATTGTAGTTATGTGGGAATCAAGTAAACGGAAAGGAGTTCCACGGACAGAAAGGGCAAGGAAAAAGACTGTTGAGTAGGAGTGGCGATAGCATTTACATATTCTAATATCCCAATCTAGTAGCACGCTTAAATCGATGGCACCAGGTTAGAAAACCACTCAGAGCAGTTGTCATAAAAAGTATTTCTAGAAAAGACAGAGGGAAGCCATGTCACGTCGGTGAGAAAGTGACTGAAGTCGACATGCCTGGTTAGGATCGATTAAATTATAGATACTTCTTTATATTTTTTTAAGAACCCCGAGGCAAATAACAGGAGCACCGGACTAGATACACATTTTATAAATATTGAGCACTTTATTTACAAATACTTGCTTGCCTTAAAGCCGTTATCCGCTAGAAATAAACAGGACAACAGATTTTTGTTTTTAAAGAATCAATTTTTATTATTAATATATATATATATATATGTGTGTGTGTGTGTGTGTGTGTGTGTGTGTGTGTGTGTGTGTTCGCAAAGAGAGAGAAAGAGAGAGGAGACGATTAGCTTTTGTTTTTTAAAGTTTTTGCAAGTGTCCGACGCGCCAACGCGGCCTTTGAGCCCATTCATTCTATTCAGCCCTAAAAGGCAGAACATCACATGAGAGAAAAAGATCTAGACAAACGATAAGCTACCCAACCAAGTGTATCTACCCGTTTGATCGAGCCTTGTTTTGTCATTTCGGTATCTTAATAGGATCACAGAAATCCTTTCATATCACCTATTTTTGTGCGCGCAGGCGTTGCCGAGGCGATGCCGTATGTGCCGGGTTCGTTGCAAGAAAATGCCTCCGCTCTCTTCTCCCTCGCTTTCAAGGAAACGAACACAATCGGCCACAGTTGTTAAAGAAGCATCAGCGTAGTTATACGCCTAACTACGACTCGTTTTCTTCCTGATGTCTATCCGTTTGATGTGCGGCATCCAGTGTGGATCAAACTCTTCTAAAGTCTTCTAACCAAGTTTGCTAATCATCTATTCCCGTCGAAGCAGATATAAGAATTTATTAAAATTGGTTTAAGTCTGGCACATGGCCATAACCATAGGGAAACCCATGAGAATTGGCTCTCTAATGTTAAATTAGTTCGGAAACTATTATCCCATAGTGAGTGTAAGGTTAACAAAAAAACTTAATATTTGTAAACAAGAGTTAACTCTCGGTTTTAAAAATCCTGTAAAAATAAAATATACATCTGTGAGACATTATCTTTGAAAAATTAGCAAATTTAATGTTAAATTAATGTGGTTTACACATGTAGTACTTATTTATAGCATGAAATTGAGAATAAAACTATTTCTTAAACACAGAGTTGAACTTTCTAACCTTTCCACCGTATTTGAAATGCGTTGACAGATAGACAAATGGGAGACAAGATAAGTGTATGGCAATCACAAATAACATAATTGTACAAATTTTTTCCTGTAAGGGGAAGAAATCCAGAAACACATGACATTTTAATGTACACATAGAAATTACCACACAAAAAGTAAATTCAATGAACAAAAATAATAAAACGATTTATATTAAACTTTTCAATTTTCGATTGGTAAATATAATCTTCACTTAATAAATTAATAAACTAACTACATCAAACCTTTGAAGTATTTTAAAATATTTTTGAAACTTTATACATTATTATAATTAAAAGAAAATGAAAACAATTCTTTTAAAATTTCTTTATAAATCGATTTTTTCTCCAGACTATAATATTCTTAATATATATTATTTATTAAAGCAATTAAAAGATTATCAAATGAAATAATGTCATAGTTTTGTTGCATTTTTATTTTACTACTGGGAGTAGATTTTCGGAAATAAAGGCAAAATATTTTTAAAAAAATAATAGATTATTTATATTCCCAAATGAGTCCTGCGTTTAACTAATAAAACCAATTTTCCCAACAAAATTTAATTTTTTAAAATTTCACAAAATTACGCAAAATTTTACTTGGTAACAAATTTAAAAAAATATTTTTACCAAGATTTTTTTAAAATAACAATTTCAAAAATAATTTCATTCATTTGGGAATAAGTCTTTAAAATCCGGCAATTAGTTGATTTTTACAAGAATTTCCAAATAAATGTACTTGTCACCGGAAAAAAACTGAGTTATGTAATATTACGTTTTCCATTGTAAACTCATAACGATTTGGTTACCGCTAACTCAAATCAAAACAAAAATGTACCAAAATTTCAAACCTGTTAGATTAATTTTTTTTTAAATAATTAAAAAATACTTTGATCTTTCCTCTTAATAATAACATAAACATTTTGATAGAAAAAGTTCGTTTTTATTAAACTTGGGATCTTTTTTATTCATACTATCCTTTTTTCGGCCATTTAATGGAGATACATACATATATATATATGTGTGTGTGTGCGTGTGTGTGTGTGTGTGTGTGTGTGTGTGTGTGTGTGTCTGTCTGTCGGCTCGTATCTTTCTGTCTGTATACGTGTGTGTTTTATATACAGTAGTAGTCCTCATAACCGAACTTCTTAGTCTTGCCATTTAGATGTTGTAGAAATATGCTACATTCTAATAATTTTCTTTCCTTTCCTGATAATTGTTCGTAACTTGAAATTTCCTAACCCATAATGTCTTGCATAGAAGGAATTGTTCGTAACTTGAAATTTCCTAACCCATAATGTCTTGCATAGAAGGAATTGTTCGTAACTTGAAATTTCCTAACCCATAATGTCTTGCATAGAAGGAATTGTTCGTAACTTGAAATTTCCTAACCCATAATGTCTTGCATAGAAGGAATTGTTCGTAACTTGAAATTTCCTAACCCATAATGTCTTGCATAGAAGGAATTGTTCGTAACTTGAAATTTCCTAACCCATAATGTCTTGCATAGAAGGAATTGTTCGTAACTTGAAATTTCCTAACCCATAATGTCTTGCATAGAAGGAATTGTTCGTAACTTGAAATTTCCTAACCCATAATGTCTTGCATAGAAGGAATTGTTCGTAACTTGAAATTTCCTAACCCATAATGTCTTGCATAGAAGAAACTTCAACTAGAAGGAAATGGGAAAAGAAATTCTTTCGCGTTAGGTCAGAAACTACAGATTATGGAAAACCTGGACAAAGTTTGATAATTCGTTGAATTTGTAAATAAACATACAAGGATTGCAGAATTTAAACGAAACACAAGAACTTGCGCTTGAAGATGATCCCCTGAATATTCTCTCTTCAAGTGACTTAAAAGAATGGAAAAATAAAAGACGCTAATGAATTACAAAAGAATTCAACGGTAGAATCGCTTCAAAAGGATTTGGATTGTCAAGAAATAGTGGAAGAATCAAATTCTTCCCTTAATGGAGAAAATATGAAGGCTGATGAAGAGAACTGAGACTCATTGAAAAAAGCTATTGATGAAGTTCTCAAATTCATGGAGAAACAATCTTGTAGAAATGTACAAAGGCACGGAATTTGCAAAAATGCATGACTTAAAAAAAAAAAACAGAACGGCCAAAAATAGGCGAAATGAGAAAAGAAATAAGACAGAATATTAAAAATATATCTTACTTAGCATTAAACATTAATATTTACTTTACTGAGTCACTTAATTTTTATATATTGTAATAAGTTTTTTTTTTAAGTAATAGCTATACTAAACATGCCACATTATATCCAAACCCTTCCTCATATCTGAACTCCTCTGAAGTTCGGATATGAGAATTTATACACACACACATATATATATATATATAGTCTGGTCATAACACATTACATTGCATTTGAATACATGGTTCTGTTATCATTTCGCGCTATCACGCGGTGTGACGTCATAGATCCCCATTGCAAATTTGCGAACTGCGTTTGTTATTTTTGGTAACTGTTGCCGTTGCCTAGAGGAGTTTTATGTCAACACAAAATAAAATCGTCGCTGATGGTGGATGTTATTGTGTTACCGTCTTAATAACCTCTCTGGAGATGGCTCATGTGAGCCGAAAGCTTAGAACCAACTTAATAAAAAATATCCAAATGTTGGAGAATTTTTGTCTTTATTTTCAACTGAAATTAAAGCCAAAATACGACGTTTAGAACGGCTCATGATTAAACATAATAGACATTCATTGTCTCTTATATTTAACAGTAAAAGTAATAGCTATACTAAACATTTGAAATTATTTGTCTGAACATTATATTTGATCGATACTCGTATTTAAGTAGATATTCTGTTGATAATCAAACAGTAATATATAGTTATTTCTACCGGCCTGATTATCTACAGGATTCGAACCAGCGACCTCTATCTACATAGGGGAAGCCACCAATTGATCTGGCGCGTCTTAGACCTCTCGACCACAAATAACCAACAGTCTAAACGAAAAGGGGTCGCAGGTTCGAATCCTGCTAAATCACACACATTTACGTAACGAAAATGTATCGTAATTTTCTAAAGTATAACTAATTATATATATATATATATATATATATATATAGGTATGTGAATTAATAAATATACATATCGGTATACACTCAAGTATACGCAGATATATAAAATATTATTCAGGTGTTAATAAAACAGTCGTCAATGTAGTATAAACAGAGCTGTTCATTTCTATGTTAATAAATATACATATTGTCCTATGTTGGTGCCACGAGGAGGATTTTAATCTACTACGCAATCATCAGGTGCATATTACAAATATATTTCACAACATAATAATATGATATCAAATAAATACTTGGCCTACATAT
>JBBBDQ010000470.1:65000-87500 GCA_037127315.1 Ascarosepion bandense
TAAAGCATTAGCCAGATGAAGATACTATTGCCACTAATGTCATACCTTCATGTTGGAGGTATTTATGGGTGATATATGTGGGAGATATTTCTGCCGTATCCTGTGTTTGCTGTCATATTTACCAGCCCCAGATTTTCTGCCGAATGGGCATGGCCAATTAACATGCGAAGTCAAGTTCAAGCTTTGTATCCAGTTACCGTGTAAGCAGGGGCTGGGTAATTTTTGACCAGTGGTCCAAGCGACCGCACTCTAGTTCCCCACATAAAAAACCAACCTTATGTCACAACACGCTCCAGTAGGGGAGCAGAGTGAATACCCTGCCACTTTTAGAGGGTGAATAAGACAAATTAAGACAAGCTTAGACCTGCTAAGTTAAATTTAGATATGCTAACAAAAGCTACGTACCCATAATTGGGGGATGGGTAATCTTTGACCAGTGCGCCGATCATCCGATTGTCCGCGTTCGGGTTCCCTACATTTAAAACCGATGTTGTGCCACAACTCACTTCAGTATGGGCAATCTTAGATATACTATTTACCACATAAAAAAACGAACTTGCGTCACAGCTCGGTCCGGTAGGGAGCAGACCTACAAATTTTGGCGGGGTGTAAGACAAATTAAGACACTCTTAGACATACTAAGACAAGCTTTATACCCATTTACCGTGTAAGCGGCGGCTGGCTAATCTTTAACCCGTGGCCCGAGCTATCGCATAGGTTTCCCCACAAAAAAAGACCCACACAGGGTAAATACAATATTATATTTGCCCGTGTCAACTTTGCTTTTGCCCGCACCTTAGCCTCCATTTTGTTTTTTATTTTTATTTTTATTTTTTTGTTTTGTTTTTTTTTTGTTTTTTTTGTTGTTGTTTTGGTTTCTTTTTTTTTCTCTCTATAACAGTGTTTATCTTCATAGTACTTTGCTTCCTGCCTTATTCTCAATATTTTTGCCTACTGACGTTTAGATTTTAAATCTAATAGTGACATTTAATGACCCACGATGAGATGTTTTCGGTAAATGACAGTAATACAGAAACTAGAAAACTAATTTTGAGGATAATATTCAAACTCGGAGGCTTGTATTTACTCCGTTAGACGACAGTTTGTACGATAATCAGACACCTGATAAGGATAGAGCTCATTGCAATCGTAAATTGATTTCGGAGACAACCATTGAGTCACGGTACACACCATATTTACCAAAGGCGAAGTTAATCCAGCACCCAGTGGCCACTGAAATCGCTACACAAGGTAACTGATCTGTTACCGATGGAACCATGACAGGCTCCCGATTTGTTAAACTGAACCTGGTGATGCACAGGGTTAAAGTGGGAAGAGATTCTTGTGAACTCAGATTCATAGAATCAGCTTTTACCGAGAGAAAATTTTATGCACTGGAATAATCGATATTTGACATAGATAGATAGATAGATAGATAGATAGATAGATAGATAGATAGATAGATAATGTAGACAAAAAATATATCTTCATATATATATATATATATATATATATATATATATATATATATATTGATGATTGATTGAATGATTACTTAGGTTTGGTCATAATAAGATTAGTCCGGTGCACATTTGTATTAAAAAGTACTCAATACAATTATACTGTAAAACTTTTGAATATTTTCCATTTGTAAACGAAATATTACGCGACCTAGGTTTCTACCATGAGTGGTGTCTTCAAGTGATTTGCATTGACAAACTTGTAAATAACCTGAAGATACCACTCATGGTAAAAACCTAGGACACGTAATAACTCTTTTACAAATGGAATATATATATATTAGTCGTCTGCATACAAGCCCGTTTCGCTGTATCACAGCTAGACATATCCATATGCTTCTAGCCGGAATCGAAACACGACCGATTTGGAGCCAGTCGCAGAGTCTCTACTCCCTAAGCCATCGACGCATGGCATCAGAGAAGGGAAATTTTAACGTCTTGTATATAAGCAGTGTATACAGACGCCAGTCACCGAGAGAACTCAATTCATTTCTGAAGATAACATAGCACACTTAGTATACAATCCAGGTAAATTCCGATAGAGACGAACTCAAGAGAACTCAATGCTAAATTCATTTATTTAATTTAACAGAGTATAAATTACATTCAGTCAGTTAAGTGCCAAAAGTGATACACGCTTGGGCGATCATGTCTCGAAAGAGACACGACTGACTGGGCAGAAGATTATCCCACAGTAGGTTGCCATTGCTTTCTGCGGTAGATTGGTTGCCAACCAAGGCTATAGAACCCAATCTGTCCTATTATTTAACCCATAAGTGGAGGGAAGAGACGGATTAATACCTTTCTCAAGGTTATTTGCGCATAAGTGAAAGCAGTGAATTCAGCTGGAATTCGAACTCTGCTCCCCGATTTCTCGTTCCAAGCCGATATATATATATATATATTCAAAACTTCTACAATATAATTGTATATATATACCTATTATGACCAAAAACTAAGTAATTAAACAATCAATTTATAAATTATATTTATATATAGTGCTAGTATATATATATATATATATATATATATATATATACTAGCACTATAGCCCGGCGTTGCTCGGGTGTAATGAAAGGTTTAAAATTAATCCATGGTCCTGGAGCTCAGACTCTTTGGACGTTGGCACGTTGGCACGAAAGACTAAAAAGCAATAGTTGTTTCCAGTTAAAGCGAAAACGTAGACTGAAAGAAAAATGAATGGATGTAAGTCAAATTTTGATTACCTGGTATCAATATCAAATAAGATTTTTGGTCGTAAACTGAATTGTGAAGGATAAATACGTCCTTTGAGTAAATGGTATCATAGCTGAGACTAAGAACTACAATTATACCTACTTAGAACCAAACCCGAAGCAAAAACTAAAATAAAAGGGATGAAAAAATACAGACATACAGGCAGATAAACAGACACACACACAAACATCTTGCCTTATATATATATATATATATATATATATATATATATATATATATATATATATATATTATCGATTTTCTGCACTATTATAAGAACTGCAACCTTGAATCTTCTGAATATTGTTTCTTATGTCTTTGTCTATGAGTGTTTCAAATTTGATTGAAATCAGACCACACTTTCTATAACCCAATTTTTTCGATTATCGATTTTTGATATTTATCGGGGGTACCTCGACACAAAACCTAGCTAAGAATACTCGCAGACGCTTATAGTACAACTGTGTAAATTTTCAAGAAAATCGGTTCAGCCGTTTCGGAGTCTATAGGTAACGGATACACACACAGACACACACACACACACAGAGACAAATTTCCATTTATAAATAAGTTAAGATATATATATATATATATATATATATATATATATATATATATATATATATCCACTGGGCCATGTGCCCTTAAGGATAAGCACAACCGTAGATATAGACGTTAATTAGTTCCTGTGACTTGATCCAAAGATTTGTGAGTTCAATATCAGGGTACAGCAGTGGTGAAGAAGTAACTTGCAGGGTTAGAGGGAGATAACTCATGACTTCCAATCGAGGTTTTACGCAAATAATATGGATGATATATCCCAGTGATTGTAATAACGGCTTCGGTTCGAAAGTCTTAGCACCTGCAGACGGCCGGAACGTACAACGTCCGAAACGTCGTACAAATGGCAGCAAAGATGAGAACAATAGTCCGAATAATGTAAATACTGTAAATACTACTTCATCTCAGAAACAAATACTATTTAAATTTGCTGGCAGAATAGCCACGGTGCTTATTTTATCGGGCCTATTCTTTTTTAGGTGGGGGATGCTAGAATCAAGTAAGTACAAAAAAATTAAATGACTAGGAAATGTTCTAACAGGATATGGAAAGTGTAACACAGATCCGAAGGCGAAACGGTATGGCGAAGGACGCGTTTCAGTAGCTGGGTAAAGTACTAACACACAGGAAATTTTCACTAGAAACAAAGAAGAGAGTACTAGATTGCGATCTGATGTCAGTTCTTCAATACGGCAGTGAATGCTGGACAATATCATCGAAGATGAGGAAAAAACTTGAATCAGCGGAAATGTGGAAATGTGGTTCTACAGAAGGATGCTGTGGATATCATGGACCAAGCGTGTGAGCAATGACGATGTTTTGGAAAGGATGGAAACGAAAAGAAAATTACTAGTGAGCATCGGGAAGAGACAACTAAAGTTCCTGAGACATGCAATGAGGAAGGTGGGATTGGAGAACCTGATACTGACGGGCCAGAGAGAGGGGAAAAGAGACAGAGGTAAGCAGCGGATAACATATTAGAAGGGCCTGATCAGGTTGCGTGGTGTAACAGGAGAAAGGGTGCTAAGAGCCACCAGGGATAGGGAGACGTAGAAAGTCATGATCGCCTACGTCCTGAAAGGACAGGGCACATACAAGAAGAAGATTCTTTTTTATATGGTGAAATTGTAATCGTAATCCTTCGTACTTTTTGCTACGTTTACCGAAAGTTACATGTATCCCGTTAAAAAATGAATGCTTATTGATCATGATTGGCCGTCACGTTCAAACCTATTTTTTTATTAACTACTGTTTCATTTACTGGGTACACTACAAACTGGAAGTAAGAAAACATTAGTATTCAAGATAGTGATAATTTATTGTCCACTTATAAAATAAGTTATTTTTTAATGAAATGTTTGAATTATTGTCAGCTTATTAAATACATTTTTATATGAAACAATTAAATCGTGTAGGCTATTTATCATTCGCTTACAAAACAATGGTATTGCCGTTCGCGTAGCAAATATTCTAATTAATTAATCTAATTAAGTCCACCGATAAACGAATATTAGCGAGATTATTCTTTTATTTTAGTAAAAAAAAAAAAAAAAAAAAGAACCCCTTTTTTATTTGAAACCACGGCTATTGCATCCTACCACTACTCGGGGGTCGGGAAGCCTGATTAGGGATCCTGAAAAGTGCTTTCTGAAATTCGCTATCTTGTCAGCATTTACTTTTTCCTACTTACGTTACAGATTAAACTAATCACAACTGACTATTAAAAGATTAAAAATTTCGCGGATTTTGACGTCATTCTGGGTTTTTTTTCTTTTTTCGTCCAAATCTGTTATGTTTTTATTTTTTGCTCATGCTAAGTCTCAGAAAAATATTATATAAAATATGCTATTTTTACCCATACTGTTGAATATGTTAAAATTATTCAACATTGTAACATGAGAAAATATCAAGTTGGTGTTAAAAATTCTTCGGAAAACATTGCAGATTTATTTAAAAATGAAATGATCTATTATGGCATGTCTCTAAAATTTGTATCTAGATACATTGTATTTTCTTTTGCAATTTTTCTAGTTAAATTATTCAACTATATTGTATATGGTCTATTATCATACATAATTCAATTAAGGGCCATACGTGATACACGCTTGGACAATCGTGTATCGAAAGAAACATGACTGACTGGGCAGAAAAATTTCCAGTAGTAGGTTGCCATTACTTTCTGTGGTAGACTGGTTGGCAATCAAGACTATAGAACTTAATCTGTCCTCATATTTAACCCATAGCTGGAGGGAGAAGAGGTGGATTAATAATTTTCCCAAGGGTATTTGCGCGTAACTGAATGCATGGAATTCAACTGGTATTCGAACTCGGCTCGTCGATTTCTCGTTCCGAGCCGATACCATTAATTTTGTGCGTCGGTATAATGCACAAAAAACGAACCTAAGACACAGAATGAGTAGGGGGCTTCTTATAATAAATTCGGGGCCCTTACACCAGTTTGTTTGAACCCCACTGTTTATTATATGTTTGATCATTCAAACCGCTGCTTTTATGTGACATCCTTCCCGTTTATTTGCGAGGCAAGTTTAAAGGGATTAAAAGAATTTCATTTCGATCTTTTTATATTCGTCTGGAAGAGACGATTTTTTGGCAGTTTGCCACATTAGACATTAACGAAATTACAGAGATTTCCAAAAGAAACTTTTTTTTCTTCAGGAATCATTAGAAATACAGCAAATGACAACAGAAATAAATAAATACTTTCGCTATGGAGAAACTAAATAGTCAGCGCGGTTAAGTGGAAAACTTCCAGGTGGCTCAGTAAAAAGGGTGTTGGTCACGCAAACCAGTCCTAACGAGTTTGTCTTTCACTGAATATTCTGTAAAATTGGCAATGTGCCAAACTTGACTTTGTCCAAATCGAAAAAAAAAAAAATGGAACGCAAATTTTCTGTTTCCTTTGGAATTTGTACTTTCAGGATAACGAGTATGGACTCTCTTAGAACGATGGTTCGCAAGTTATTTTCACACACTCTCGCTAATAAGTTTCATCATTAATATATGCCCCGAGAGTGCTATCTACGGCAGATTAATGTACGTGTAGTGACTATATACTTGGAGCGACTGTTTTAAAGTGATACCTTAGAAAAGTACTTTTTGCGACCTGTTGCTATTAATTTCGTGCGTCAATATGAATGAAGGAGAAACAAAATACAGACACAGGATGAAAAAATACGAGAGAAAAATTAAAGGGAAAGAAAGGAATGAAAATGGAAGAGTAAGAAAGAACGAATGAGACGTGAATTGAAATAGAAAACATTTATTAAAAGCTCACATTGATGTACCAAAAGTCATAGAGTAGGAATGTAGAAAGAAAGAAAGAAAGAAAGAAAGAAAGAAAGAAAGAACGAATGAAACATGATTGGAAGACATTTATGAAAAACTTACACAATACACTAATGAGCCAAAAGTCATAGTGTAGGAATGTGAAAAGAAATGGAAAAGAAAGAAAGAAAGAAAGAAAAAAACAAAGAAAGTATAAAGAAAGAAAGGAAACTGAAAATAAAAAATGAATGAAAAATGGAATGAAATAGAAAACGTTTATGAAAAGCTGACAAAATACACTGATGTGCCAAAAGTTATAAAGAAAGAAAGAAAGAAAGAAAGAAAGAAAGAAAGAAAGAAAACTAAAAATAAAGAACGAATGAAACGTGGTTTGAAATGGAAAATATATTTATTAAAGGATTACAAGATACAATGACGTGCCAAAAGTCATAGATTAGGAATGTGGAAAGAAATGGAAAACCTTTATGAAAAGCTGATAAAATACACTGATGTGTCAAAAGTTACAGAATACGAATGTAGAAAGAAAGAAAGAAAGAAAGAAAGAAAGAAAGAAAGAAAGAAAGAAAGAAAAACTAAAACTAAAGAACGAATGAAATGTGGTTTGAAATGGAAAATATATTTATTAAAGGATTACAAGATACAATGACGTGCCAAAAGTCATAGATTAGGAATGTGGAAAGAAATGGAAAACCTTTATGAAAAGCTGATAAAATACACTGATGTGTCAAAAGTTACAGAATACGAATGTGAAAGAAAGAAAGAAAGAAAGAAAGAAAGAAAGAAAGAAAGAAAGAAAGAAAGAAAAACTAAAAATAAAGAACGAATGAAATGTGGTTTGAAATGGAAAATATATTTATTAAAGGATTACAAGATACAATGACGTGCCAAAAGTCATAGATTAGGAATGTGGAAAGAAATGGAAAAGAATAAAGAACTGGAAACTGTAAAGAAAGAACGAATAAAACTTGAATGGAAAACATTTATTAAAGGCTTACATGATACAGTGATGTGCCGAAAACCATAAAGTAGAACTAAGGAAGAAAATAGAAGAGAAAAAAGAAGAAATAAATACTAATTTCAAGAATAAGAAAAAAGCAGTAGAACTAAAAGAAACGCACGAAAGATAATGGAGGAAAAAAAAATTAAAGAAAAGCAGAGAGGAAGAAAGAAGGAATGAAAATGGAAGATTGAGAGAAAAAACGAATGAAATATGGAAGAGAGTGAGAACGAATGAAAAATAAGATAGGAAAGAACTAATAAAGTGGAATAGAATGAAAATGGATTGAATTGGAAAACATTGATTAAAAAACCACGCTTAACACTGACGTGAAAAAATTATTGGAAGCAGTATCTAAAAGTAGTGGTCGATGACACCTCCATACCTTAACGTCATGGAAATGACAAGACCTATACTATCGGCCATAATTATTAGGCCACCCCATTTTTTTTAAAGAAATTATGTATTTCATACTATTTTTAGTATTTATCGCAAAGTGGATAATTCTAAATGAAAATAAAATGGTGCTTTTTAATAGTGCACATTAACATGTGCATCAAATGAACTGTTTTGGTGTCCAGTTTTTGTGCTCTCTTCCCCATGCTGGTCTCTTCTTCTTATTTGGTGGCTGAGGCAAAGTTTTACTGGCTGCCTTGTAAACATTTGCAAGGTAATAATAACAAAAGAACGATTCTATTTTCATGTAGAATTATCCACTTGGCAATAAATACTAAAGATAGTATGAAATACATCATTTAAAAAAAAACTGGGGTGACATAATAATTATGGCTGGTAGTGAACACCGGTTAGGTAGTGAACACCGGTTAGGTTGCTCAAGGCCGAGCGTTCGAACGGGGCATAATAGCCGGACAAATGGTATGTTCCATTTCTGAAATTGGACATTCCTCGATCTACGATGTCACGTACGTGCTAGAAATATCTGATAAAAAGCATTTTACACCCACCTTGGACAGCGTAGATCTTTCTCTTACTCTCAAAGATAAAAATAAGATTATCTCTGTAGTTCTGAGATGAGGTGTTCGGACGGTTATCCTCATTTTTACTGTCACATTTATAACGTCTTTTCTTTTTCTTCCATTTTTTTTTCTTTCTTTTTCTTTCATTTTTTTTTCTTTCTTTTTCTTTCATTTTTTTTTTCTTTTTCTTTCATTTTTTTTTCTTTCTTTTTCTTTCATTTTCTTCAACAATGCCCAGTGGATAAAAGCATTGGTTGATTGACCTAAAAAATGACTTGACCAAAAAGTTGTGAGTTCAATCCCCGGCTACAGCAGCGAGAAAAATAACTTGAAAAGATATGAAGGCAAATTAATTAAAACTGAGGCATGACACGTGGAACTAGAACGATCTACCTTCGTAGACTAAATAAAAGGTTCGTTTAGAAATTCCAACGCATATCACCTGAAGAAGGTCGGAGAGCATAACGGTCGAAACGTCATGAATATGACAGTGAAGATGGAGACCACGGTCGGAACAATGCAAATAGAGTAAATAAAATTACCTGTTTCCTTAGAAGGAAACATTTTGCCAGTGCTGCTCGAATTACCATTTTCTTCAATCCGTGTTCATTGTCGTACTTTAGAAGCAAAATGTAGTATCTGTTTTCATTTCTACAGAGGGATGCTGAGGATGACATGCACGGAACACGCGAGCAACGACGAGTTTTTGGAGAGGATGGACACAAGAAGGAAACTGATACTTAACATCAGGAAAAAAACAACTGAAGTTTTGGGGACATGTAACGAGAAAAGAGGGCTTGGAGAACTTGATGCTTACAGGATGGATAGAGAGGAGAGAGAGTCAAGGAAAAGCAACGCAAGACATACTTGATGGACTTGAGCAGATGGGTGATGGAGCGGGGATTGAGGGGGATAACAGGGGAAGGGTATTAAGAGCGATAAGGAATAGGGAGATGTGGAAGGCCATGATCGCCTACGTCCAGAAGTTTCTCGGCACATAGAAAAAGGAGAAGTCATCATCTCTTGTAGTATTGGGAATATTAGACGTTTCCTTGTAAAGAAAGAATCGGTATTTTTTGGCCGTGTTGAAGTTGGTTGAAATTGATAAAATTTTTCTCTTAAAACAATTTTTCAGACAAATTGATTTCTCAAGTTCAGTAACTGTTATCTTTTTCTTCTTCTATGTGCCCTGCCCTTTAAGGACGTAGGCGATCATGGCTTTCCATGTCTTCCTGTCCCTGGTGGACGCTTTCTCCTGTTACACCACACAACCCTCGTTCTGTAATCCACCTACCCTGCCCTTTAAGGACGTAGGCGATCATGGCTTTCCATGTCTTCCTGTCCCTGGTGGACGCTTTCTCCTGTTACACCACACAACCCTCGTTCTGTAATCCACCTACCCTGCCCTTTAAGGACGTAGGCGATCATGGCTTTCCATGTCTTCCTGTCCCTGGTGGACGCTTTCTCTTGTTACACCACACAACCCTCGTTCTGTAATCCACCTACCCTGCCCTTTAAGGACGTAGGCAATCATGGCTTTCCATGTCTTCCTGTCCCTGGTGGACGCTTTCTCCTGTTACACCACACAACCCTCGTTCTGTCATCCACCTACTCAGGCCCTTCAAATATTTTATCCGCTGCTTTCCCCTGTCTCTTTTTCCTTCTATCTGACCTGTTACTATCAGGTTCTCCAAGCTCTCCTTCCTCATTGAATGCCCCAGAAACTTTAGCTGTCTCTTTCTGATGCTCAGTATTCATTTCCTTTTCGTTTCCATCCTTTCCAAAACATCATCATTGCTCACGTGCTCAATCCATGATATTCGCAGCATCCTTCTGTAGAACTACATTTCAGTTGCTTCAAAGTTTTTCTTTATCTTTGATGATATAGTTCAGCATTCACTGCCGTATTGAAGAACTGACATCACATAGAAATCCGATACTCTTTTCTTTGTTTCTAGCAAAGTTTTCCTGTCTTTCCATTATTAACAGAATAGGTGTTTCCTTCCTCACCTCTTATTTAAAGTAATGTCGAACGCCAATACCTTGATTATGCCGTTGTTTTCTCTTCCAAGTGACATGTGCTCTCCATTTTGGTTGCTGCGGTTGTTGAAAGTACTCAAGTGCGTAATTTCTGTTATCTGCTACAGTGCTTTGTTCGCGCCAGTCCAAGAGGTTCGAAACATGTTAGATTCACAAACTTCACTCGCTCATAGCTATTTAACAATTGATTTTAGAAAGCGGTTCTATACAGCTGAGAGTTTGGATCAGTTGCCCTCAGGCTGGGTCCACATAGACCCATGAAACACTGCTGGGGGTCTACTCAAAAAAATAATGAATTGGCAATCAACGGTGATATTTTAGTGGTCCAGGGAGCAATTCTGTTTTTGAATGGTTGTTTTCTTTTTTTTTAATCATATCACCCCGAACAAGGCGGCAACGCCAATGATGTGCAGGGGGCTACGTAAGAGTAAAAAGATTAGAAAAGAGAAAGCCGGAAGCCACATCCTAAACAGGAAACAAGGGATGAGCCTCTTCACCTGTTCAATAGACGTGAGTGGAGTATGAACCGGGCGATAGTTTAGTCTATCTACTCCAAGAATTACTTACTCCATTACTAAGAATGGAATTTCTACAATAATTTACGCCATATTAAAATAATAAAAACAAAAATATTAACGTAGCTTTCTTTTTATCGCAATCAAATAGAAGAAAACACTTGACAATTTAAAGTATCGTAAATTTAGGGTTACCAAAAATGCCTTCCCTAAAATAAAGCCTCAGATTTGGTTGAATGATCTTTTTTTTTTTATAATTAGGATTTTTTTTTTCTTATTTCTTTTGACTGTCATTCACTATCTGCTTCACACCTCAACTATATTTTCATACTTTTTCAAATGGTATTAGCATGTAAGTGAATGTAATGAATTCGACTAGAATTCAATCTCAGCAACTACCCGTTTCTCCACCATACTTTTATGATAATGTGGGGCGGGTATGCTGATGCTGATTGGTATCCATAATTGCGATAAGAATAATCTTCAACAACAAAATTAACAATCTCCATCAAGTATTCCGAGAAATAGGACGCCAGATAAACCTTTCCAAAATAGAAACAATGATTTGGCATTGGAATAAAAGCAGTGATGATTTAGGGAGTGCAAAATAATAACTCCCTAGGAGTCCATGTAACATTGCTAGGGCTCCAGAATTGGGAGTTTACAGTGATATTTTAGTGGCTCATAAAGCAATTCTACTTTTGAACGGTTGGTATTACCAAGAATTAAATTTCTACAATAATTGACGCCATATTAAAATAGTAAAAGTATAAATATTCACATAACTTTTTTTATTGCAATCAAGTAGAAGGAAAAACTTGACAATTTACAGTGTCATAAATTTAAGGTTACCAATGCCTTCCCTACAATAAAGCCTCAGATCTGATTCGATGACCTTTTTTTATAATTAAGATTTCTTTTTTTCTTTTTTATTTATTTTTTTTTTTAATCATATCACCCCGAGCAAGGCGGTAACGCCACTGATGTGCAGGGGGCTACGTAAGAGTGAAAAGATTGGAAAAGAGAAAAGAGAAAGCCGGAAACCACATCCTAAACAGGGAACAAGGGATGAGCCTCTTCACCTCTTCAATAGACGTGGGTGGAGTGTGAACCGGGTTTTAGGTTAGTCTATCTACTCCAATTGAAAAAAAAAAGGAAAAGGAGTGAAAAGATTGGAAAAGAGAAAGCCGGAAACCACATCCTAAACAGGGAACAAGAGATGAGCCTCTTCACCTCTTCAATAGACGTGGGTGGAGTGTGAACCGGGCGATAGGTTTTAATTATCATTTACTATCTGCTTCACACCTCAGCTCTATTTTCTTTATATTTCCTTTGACCTGGTAACTCAGCCATTGTTGTAATGCAGTGGATATCGTCTCGGAACAAGAAATCAGAGAACCGTGTTCAAATTCCAGTTGAATTCCTTCCAGTCACTTACGCGCAAATAGCCTTGAGAAAGGTAATAATCCGTCAATTCTCTCTCCAGCTATGGGTTAAATAGCAGGACAGATTGGGTTCTATAGCCTTGGTTGTCAACCAGTCTACAGCAGAAAGTATTGTGAACCTACTCCGTGAAAATCTTCTGCTTAGTCCGTCATTTCTCAAAAGAGATATGAAGATTTTTTAAGCGCAGCTTAGATGTAGCACAAGGCCGAAAGTATGGAACCCCCAGTGAGGATCGAACTCACTACTCAATTGTAATGGTTCTCGGGAGACAAGCTTGCTAACCATTGCATCCCCTCGAAGGAGATATGATCGCGCAATCGGAAGAGCGAGCGAGAGAGAGACTCACAATTGCATGAAACAGACTGTAGCCGATGACTGTTTACTTCAATTTTCACTTTTATAATTATATACGCTCTATTCCTGATATCGAGCACTTTAACCCATAAGTATAGCATACCATAATACCATATTTTTATCACACACACACACACACATGCACATATATATATATATATATATATATATATATATATATATATATATATATATATATTTGTACATTGAATACGTTCTCACTGATTTCCAACAGATGGCGTTCCCAGAACTGCGTGCGTGTAATTTCAGATGGTAACGCATCTATAAGGAAGCACTATAATCAAGTTTGAAATCCAGTGTATGTCCTTTCGCCGAAGTGTAAACACCTTTGTTTTACATAGGATTAAACATGTCGGATTTGGGGCCAAAAAACGTGTATTTGCGAAGAATTTTACTGCACTGCTTTATTCAAAAGAAATTTGCAGCTGAAGCACACAGAATTCTTGTTGAGACTTGCGGTGACCATGCCCTGTCGGAAACGATATGCAGAGATTAGTTTAGACGCTTCAGAAATAGTGATTTTAATGTTGGAGATAAAGAACGCTCCGGTGCACCGAAAAATTTTGAAAACAAAAAATTGGCGGCCTTCCTAAAGAATCATTTCAGACGTAAGATGAAATTGCAGAATCGTTAGGAGCTGATCACACAACAGTTTCGAAACGTTTGAAAGCATTAAGAATAATTCAAAAGCAAGGACATTGGTGCCGTAGTTGAAACCGAAGGGCGTCTAACGGCGTCTTCTTACGTGTGAACACCTGCTTCAACGGCAAAAAAGGAAAGTTTTTTTGCACTATATCATGACCGGCGATGAAAAGTGAATACACTACGATAACTCTAAATGTAGAAAATCATGGGGTAAGCCATGGTTCAAAGCTTCTGCTTTACATTTGGTGGAATCAGCTGGATGTCCTTTATTACGACAAAATGATTTTGCAACATGACAACGATAGTCCACATGTTACAAAACTGGTGAAAACCTACTTGGAAACGCTTAAATAGGAACTCTTACTTCACTCGCCGTATCACTTGTTACGATCGATGACACATGGCCTGGCTGAGCAGCAATTTAATTCTTACGAAGGTGCAAAAAAAAATGGTCGACTCGGGATTAGTCTCAAAAACGTGACAATTTTCCAACGTGGAATTCAAATGCTGCCAGAAAGATGGAAAAAAAATAGTGGCTAGAAATGGACAATAGTTTTAGTAACAAGTTTTTTTACTAATTTTTTGTAAATAAAATATTACTTTTCATGAAAAAAAATTCATGAAAAAGAACTTATTGAAGATCCTAATATATATTTGGGGAAATTCTATGACACAGTGGAAAAATTTTACTTGCGATATATAGGTATATTGTGTGTGTATGCAAAATTTCATGTTTAAAAAAACAAATATAAATTTTCTTTTGTCTTTATATATATATATATATATATATATATATATATATATATATGTGTGTGTGTGTGTGTGTGTGTGTTTTAATGTTTTGAAATGATGTTTCACATGGTATTATTTCGTATTACGATAAACATTATTTTAGTGGGTCCACGTGTTTGAATTGCTTTTCAGTTTTATTTTATTTTATTATATTAAACAGCGACATTAATAACAACCAGGCTAAATCGAGAATTCTACGGAAGGATTTGAACCTACATCCCTTTTTCCATTAGGAAAACAATATTTTAGCCAACGTATGCCCTTACCAGTTATGTAACTAGTGCGTATGTGTGTATGTGTGTGTGTGTGTGTTCGTGCCTGTATGCAATTTCTAAGCAATTAAAAATTCTGAATTTCATTATTTCTTATATATGTGTGTGTGTGTGTGTGTGTGTGTGTGTGTGTGTGTGTGTGTGTGTGTGTTATGCGTTTTTCTCAGTTCCTTTTTGGGACCGGAAGCACAAATTGATTAAGTCCAAATCCTCTAGGCACTGCCACTCCCATTGCTTTAAAAGGGCGAGGGTAAAGGTCAGTCTCTGATGTCTACTAAAGCGTCCCTAGTGGCGAGGAAAATGGTCAATTGTTTTTACTAATACCAAGTACACGTGGGATTCCAACTTTGAACCCTGCCCTGTCACTTATTCTGCTCGACTGCATTTAATACATTACATAGGAAGTAATAATCATACTAAAAAACAAAAATTATATGTATATTATTTTTTAAAATAAAATGCAAATGAAAAAACAAAAGCGCTTTTTTGCGTAAAGTATATGTTTATAATATATAAGTTTTACAATTTGCCCCACCTGGCGCCACCTTACCCCACCTGGCGCCACCTTACCCCACCTGGCGCCACCTTACCCCACCTGGCGCCACCTTACCCCACCTGGCGCCACCTTACCCCACCTGGCGCCACCTTACCCCACCTGGCGCCACCTTACCCCACCTTCCGCTGATTCAATAAATATTGAAACTTGTGCAATCGAAACGATCCGAAGGTTAAAATTGCTCTATAAATGCTGTTATTTAAAATTAAATCAATGGTTTTAGTTGTTGTGGTGCAGTGAATATCGGCTCGGAACGAGAAATCGGGGAGCCGAGTTCGAATTCCAGTTGAATTCATTGCATTCACTTACGCGCAAATACCCTTGGGAAAGGTATTAATCCGGCTATTCCTTTCAGTTATGGATTAAATAACAGGACAGATTGGGTTCTATAGCCTTGGCTGGCAACCAGTCTACCGCAGAAAGCAATGGCAACCTACTGCGGGATAATCTTCTGCCCAGTCAGTCATGTCTCTTTCGAGACATGTTCGCCCAAGCGTGTTTCACGTATGGCACTTAACTGACTGACTGACCTCCAGTCATTTTCGATAACTAATTTTTAAATATTTTTAAACTTTTTTCAGATTGAATTGAAAACTAAATGAGGAAATTTACTATTTCTAGTAAGCAAAATACTCTGGTGTATTTCAAACAGAAATTATATTGATTGGAATCTAAAATTTTTATTTTTCTATTTTTTTAATTTTTCGGACATTTTTTAGCGATCGACACATTTGAAAACAAAAGTTTGTTTTCGGTTTTAAAAATCTTGCAAAAATAAAATATACATCTGTGACACATTATTTTTAGAAAATAAGCAAATTGAATGTTAAATTAATCTGATTTACACATGTAATACTTGTTTATTGCATAAAATTTAGAATAAAATGATTTCTTAAACACAGAGTCGAACTTTCTAACCTTTCCACTGTATTTAAAATGTGATTACAAGTTGACAGATGCGAGATAAGATAAGTGTATAGCAATCACAAGTGACATAATTGTGCAAATTTTTTTCTGTAAAGGGAAGAAACAATGAAACACATGACCTTTTAGTGTACACATAAAAATTATCATGCAAAAATAACTTCAAATGCACACACAAAAAATTAAGATTTTTTTTCAAATACGAAGGCACAAGAATTTGTATTAAACGTTTCAATTTTCGATTAATAAATAAAATCTTCACTTAATAAATTAATAAATTGACGACAACAAACTTTGAAGTATTTTTAAATATTTTTGAAACTTTATAAATTATTATAAATAAAAAAATGTGAACAATTCGTTTAAAATTTCATTATTAATCGGAAATTGTTTTTTCTTCAGACTATAATGTCTTTAATATATATTATTTATCAAAGCAATTAAAAAATTTTCAAATTAAATTATCAAATTTAAAAAAATGTCATAGTTTTATTGCATTTTTTATTTAACTATTGGGAGACTATTTTAGGAAATAAATGCAAAATGTTCCAAAAAATAATCGATGATTTACTTTCCCCAATGAGCCCTGCGTTTAATTAATAAAACCAATTTTCCAAACAAAATTTTATCGAAATGTTTTAAAATTATAATTTAAAAAATTATTTCATTAATTTGTGAATAAGTTCTGAAAGTTTCATTAAAATCCCACAATTATTTGATTTTTGCAAGAATTTTCAAATTAATGTGTTTGTCATTGGAAAAAGACTGAGTTATGTAATATTGCGTTCTCTATTGTAAACTCTAGTAACGATTTGGTTACCCGCTAACTAAAATCAAAACATGAATTTTACCAAAATTTGTAACGTGTTAGAAAGGATGAAAAAATTTTAAAAGATTATTAAAGGATATTTTGATCTTCCCTCTTAATAATATCATAAACATGTTGATAGAAAAAGTTTGTTTTTATTAAGTTTGGGGCCTTTTTTTATTGATCCTATGCTGTTTTTTTCAGTGACTTAGTAGAGGTACTTAGTTTTAGTGTTAAAAATTAATATTGTTTAACTAAAAGAATCTTGGTGTAAAACAATATTCCGTTTTTAAGCAAAAATCTCTTGATCTAGTATTAGAATATAAAGTGGGGTAATTTTTTTTTTAAACACATCGTCCCATGATTTAATATGGAAAAGTGAGTCAAGCTAAGATTTTAATGACAAAATCTAAATTATAGTTTGACAATATGAGACAAAATTAATCTTTAAGACTTGATTTAGTTCCAACCTGTGAAGGTGTTTTCTAAAGATTAAAACTCGTGTTTATTATGAAATTTTAAACTCTAAAATCTTTGGTTTAGTTTTAAGAAAAAGACGAAGTTAAGCTAATTTTTAATATTAAAACTAATGATTTAGGATGAAATTGCGAGGTAAGGTAAATATTAAACGCTAAAATACATGATTTAATATGAAAGTGAGTCGAGGTAAATTTGTCAAAACAAGTTTTTTTTTAGATTTAAATTCAGAATGTATTATTAAATAGCGAAGTAAGGTAACTTTTAAACAATAAAACTATTGATTTTTACTCTCAAAATGTGAGGTTGGGTAAAACCAACTAAAACCCATGATTTATGAAATTACGAAACGTATTAAATCTTTATTTACAATATATGAAGAGGGTGAAAAATGTAAAACCTTATATTTAGTTTAAATTGACATTTTTTTTTTTAACATTTTAACTTACAAAATTTGAAAATCTCTTGAGATGGCAAGAAATGACGCTAGGAGGCGCTGAAGAGTAAAGTTGTATATATGTTGGTTAAACGATGATAAATAGCACATGTAGAAATATTACGTATCGGCAGATTCGTGAATGAATTTGAATTGCGTTTATGTTCCCCAGTGTCAAATAATCAAAATCTTTAGCAACAAGGCTGATTTATGCCTACGTTACGTCGGTGAACATAGAGATCAGAAGGAATGTGAATAATATGACCTATTTAAATAATAATCATATTTTTTATGGCGTTTTCTTGAAACGAGCATAGAAAGTGGATTAAGTTTTTGGAATTTTTTTTTTTTTTGTAGTTAAAATAATTTGAAAAACACCGCATTTAAGTTTATACAAAAAAAAAAAAAAGATAAAAGGCAATTATATTTTTAAAGAGATTATATCTTTTGAAACTTTTTACTTAAGTAGGATTATGTAAATGAACTGTACAGTTGCATCTCTTCGTTCTCTCCGTTCCTCTTTCTCTCGTTTTCCATTTATCATCTTTCTGTTTTGCCTTTTCTCTTTCTCTCCTTTTCTCTTTCTCTCCTTTTCTCTTTTTCGCCTTCTTCTTTCACTCCTTTTCTCTTTCTCTTTTTTCCTCTTTCTCTTTTTCTCTTTCTCTTCTTTGCTCTATCTCTCGCTTTCTTTTTACCTCTAACTTTCTATGCACATGCACATACGCAACACATCCGCATATATATATATATATATATATATATATATATATATATATTAAATTAAAATTATGTAGTGATACTATGCTTTCATAAACCATTATAACAACTATATATATATATATATATATATATATATATGTTGTAACCTAAAATATATATGTTGTAGCCTAAAAAACTTTCAAGTTTATATATGTATAAACTTGAAAGTCTTTTTTCCTTAAGCCTGCTGAGTGTCTGGTTACCACTCTTTATCTGAAAAGCCTAGTGAGAGAAGACGTTTTCTCACTATCGACAAGACCATGCGATAAGTAGTATTCGTTTACATGGTACGAGTAGCAAAACACCCCCCCCCCCCCAGTAATAATAACAACAATAAATAAGTCTGAGTTTCATGGAATCACATCCACTCGGCAGTGGATATGATTCTATAAAACTCAAAATAGAGAAAATCATCATATAGTGTCAGCCAACAAATTCATTTCACACACACACACACACACACACACACACACACACACACACACACACACACACGTGGTGGTGTAATAGTGATTTTCTAAGCTCATCTTAGATGTGGTACAAGGCGAGAAAGTATAGAACACCCAGTGAGGATCGAACTCACTACTCAACTGTAATGATTCTCGCTAGACAACCTTACTAACTCGAGGTGCCCGAACGTGGTAGTGTAATGGACAATGGATCGGAATTAGAAATCGGAGAGCTGAGTTTGAATTCCTGTCGGGTTCGTTGCATTCACTTACGCACGATTAGGCGAACATGTATCGAAAAGTGATATGATAGCCCAAGCGTGTCAAATCCATCACTATCAACAAGCATTTCGCCAGCGTAGTTGGTTAATGGACCATTCAACTCCACAGGTGACCAGATGTTTCACAGGATGGAAAGAAGAACCAAATATAGAATTGAGGTAGACGAAGAAGATATTTGGACAAAAGAAAGCGAACGGGGATGATGAGAAATTTGTTAGCGTGACTGTACAGTTGCATCTTTTCTTCATTTCCTTTTCTCTTTCTCTCTTTTTCTTTTTCTTTTCTCTTTTTCTCTTTCTTTCTTTCTTTCTTTCTTTCTTTCTTTCTCTTTTCTCTTTCTCTCTTTTCTTTTTCTCTCTTTTTCTCTTTCTTTCTTTTTCTCTTTCTCTCTTTTCTCTTTCTCTCTTTCCTCTTTCTTTCTTTTTCTTTCTTTCTTTTCTCTTTCTCTGTTTTCTCTCTTTTTCTCTTTCTTCTCTTTTCTCTTTCTCTCTTTTTCTCTTTCTCCTTTCTTTTCTCTTTCGTTCCTTTTCTCTTTCTTTTTCTCTCTTTTCTTTTTCTCTCTTTTTCTTTTTCTTTCTGTTTCTAAATACACATAATCTGCGAGATGAAAACAAAGGTGGAACTGAAGATGACTTTATACCATCGACAATTTTCGGATTCGTTTTCCAAGAAACATCGATTTGGTATAAGATTTGATTGCACCAACAATTGTTAACTGGACCACTTAATAAATAATTATAACTTTCAGCCTTGTAATTTAATACTTTCGGTGTACGAGGGTGAGGGAAAATTTCTTTCTTTTTTCTTTCTTTCTTTCTTTCTTTCTTTATTTATTTATTTATACAAAATTAAATAAATAAACAACGTGAGAATGAAACTTTGGAAATCCTCCCAAAGAAAATAGAAAAATTATTCGATGAAAATCTAAATAATGAACTGTAAGACAACTTAACTGTAAGGCTGTTCATAATAATTTTAAGAGAAAGGATAAAATTGTGGAAAGAAAAAAATTATAATAAATCAAAATATAACAAAAAGAAAATCAGGTTCTATCTACTAAAACAGAAAAGAGTCAAAACCCTTTCTGATCTCTGCAGGGAGGAAGTATAATGGATCTTTTTTGGCTTCTTCGAATCAGAACAAGTTGAACTGAACGCACACACACACACACACACACACACACACACACACATCACTAAATATGCCTATGCATACACACGCAAGTACGCGCACATATATAAATATTTTTCTGGTGTTAATAAAAGAGTGATTGATCTAATATATCAGCTCTGTAAAGTATATATAAATAAATATACATATTATCTTACGTCTATATTACGAACCGGAGTTTCATTCATTGTGCAATTGTCAGGTGCATATTACGGAGTTCATAATAAGCACCTGATGATTGAATAGTGCATGAAACTACAAGTCGTGCTATAGACGAAGAAATGCGTTAAGGTGTGTTTTAACACACCTAAATGAATTTCCTCCAACTACCACTCCCTAATTTTCTAAATAACCAGAAATTCATCTTATATTTTCAAAAATAAATCGTTTTCACCATTTATTTTAACATATAACCTGAAGAGGAACATTTTTGTTCTGAAACATGAAAATTTTTGTGTAGTGATATTATGCTTTTATAAACCATTGTAATAACAAAATTACTATATATATATATTACTATATATATATAACGAAATTATACGCAATGGGAGTAGATAGACTAACCTATCGCCCGGTTCACACTTCAATCATGTCTATTGAACAGGTGTAGAGGCTCATCCCTTGTTTCCTGTTTAGGATGTGGTTTCCGGCTTCCTCTTTTCCAATATTTTCACTTTTCTTTTTTTTTTTCAATTGGAGTAGATAGACTAAACTATCGCCCAGTTCACACTCCACCCATGTCTATTGAACAGGTGTAGAGGGTCATCCTTTGTTCCCTGCTTAGGATGTGGTTTCCGGCTTTCTCTTTTCCAATCTTTTCACTCTTACGTAGCCTCCTGCACATCAGTGCAGGAGGCTACATAAGAGTGAAAAGAAGAGTGAAAAGTGAAAACTGGCATTAACTGAAATATTTGATTTTTATCTGTTTGAAAATTTTTTTTTAAATTTTTATTGGGACTAATTCGTGAATTGTTTAAGTTGATTTCTGACTAAGACATTTTTCCTTGCTCGGATTTTCACTATGATTGCACGGATCGGCCCGGACCCATGCTCGGTAGTCAGATACGGCCATGCCTCGAATGATATATATATCCCTTTCTGGGACATATCAGTTTGGTTGGTCTAGTTTTAAACTGTACTGTTGGGTTATCACACACACAGACACACACACACACACACACGTTAAGATCCCTTAAAATCTGTGGCCCCCAATTCCTGCCCTAAGAAGGAATGTAAACTGAAAAAAACACTCAAACTTCTCCAATACCCGAATTATTTCCTGTAAAATGACAAACGCAAACACTACAAAATTCACAGAAGAAAAATACCACAAAGCATGCAAAAAATTCACAAGTAACAATAATTCCATAACCACATAACCATAACCAATTTAGGTCAGTTGTTATCAATTTCACTGATTAATAAAATACTGTTGCGGGGGCGTTGGAAGAAGTCGACCCCGCAAGGTTAAATTTTTGATAAGTGTGAACAGCCAAGACAATGAGGAGACAAAGGCAGGGGTGAAAACAATAACAACTTTGGTGTTTATTCATGTAAGTTGTTCGGGTAGGCTCCTGGTCCGGAGGGTAGTAGCTTCTATGGAGTTGGTGCGGCGAGCGTCGGGCCTCGTCCAGTGCCGAGTGCAAATGGGGCGTTCGTAGCGGTAGCTGGTCGGCTGGAGATGCTGGAAAAATCGGCTGGCTGGTTGAGACGTGTCCGTCTTCGGGCCTAGGTTGAAGTGGCGTGCGTGGAAGCGAGCTCGTGCCAGTGGAAGGTACTTGACGAGAGGCGGAGTCCCTAAACAGGGCCGAGTCGAGTTAAGGCCGTCGCGGATGCGAGACCGTACCGAGAGGTTACGTTACGGCGGCGGAATCCCTAAACAGGGCCGAGTCGAGCTAAAGTCGTCGTGGATGCGAAACCGTACCGAGGGGTTACGGGAGCGGAATTCCTAAAATGC
>JBBBDQ010000470.1:92500-130000 GCA_037127315.1 Ascarosepion bandense
GCGAATTGGCAAAGGACTCGGTCCACAAGCTGAGTAAAGTACTAACACACAGGAAAATTTCACTAGAAACAAAGAAAAGAGTGCTGGATTGCTATGTGATGTCAGTTCTTCAATACGCCAGTGAATGCTGGACAATATCATCGAAAATGAGGACAAAACTGGAAGCAGCGGAAATGTGGTTCTACAGAAGGATGCTGCGGATATCGTGGACTGAGCATGCAAACAACGATGAGGTGTTGGAAAGAATGGCAACAAAAAGGAAATTAATACTGAGCATCAGGAAGAGACAACTGAAGTTCCTGGGACACGCAATGAGGAAGGAGACCTTGGAGAACCTGATACTGACTGGACAGATAGAAGGAAAAAGAGACAGAGGAAGGCAGCGAATAACATATTTGCAGGGCCTGATCAGGTGGATGACGGAACGGGGGTTGCCAGGAGTAACAGGAGCAAACATACTAAGAGCCACAAGGGATAGGGAAACGTGGAGAACCATGATAGCCTACGTCCTGAAGGGACAGGGCACATAGAAGAAGAGGTGAAATCCAATATATCGATGGTTACTGTCAAGTGTTTTATTTTGAGCCCTCAATCACTCGTAATGGTTGGCAATTCTTAATCTTCACATGACTAAAGTCCAATACTTAAGGGAACATTTATGAAGGGATTCCGAATCAAATAATACACTTATGTGACAATATTACACGCACATATGAGGGGATCGCGCAGGACGGCAGTTGAGAATCACTGTGTTAGAGGGTTGATTGTTTTATATTTAATAGATAAAACGATTTCGAATTCCAGGTGAGTTCATTACATTCACTTGCGTGCTAATACCCTCGGGGAAGATATGATTACATATCTTCTCCTCTAAGTTATGAGTAAATAGCAGAACAGACTGGGTTCTATAGCCTTGGGTGGCGAACTCTCTAGGAGAAAGACAATTCTGCATTCAAGACCTGCAGAGGGTCGTTTGGGGATCTTGCCGCACACCAGGCACCAGTTTTTTGTATTCGGCTCTTCGAAAAAGTTCTTGGTTGGTTCGTGTTTGGTTTGGCACAAGACTTCACTACAATAATTAAGTAATATGTGTGGGTAGCTTGGCAGTTCGGTCCTAAGAAGTGAGCTGCTTGAATTGCATATGTCGAAAACAACGGGAGAGTCCAGTTTCATATATATATATATATATATATATATATATATATATATATATATATAAGTCATCCACATACAAGCCTGTTTCGCTGTATCACAGCTCATCAGTGTGGCTAGACGCATCCACTGGCCGGGATCGAAACTCGACCGATTTGGTGTCTGTCGGAGTCGCTACTCCCTAAGCCATCGACGCATGGAATCTGAGAAGGGAAATTTTAACGTCTTGCATATAAGCAGTGTATACAGACGCCAGTCACCGAGAGAACTCAATTCATTTCTGAAGAGTCACGCATATAGCAGAAGTGGAAACTGTTTTTAAAATTTTCTTCTCCAGAGAGCTCAATCGCAATGATATATATATATATATATATATATATATATGATACAGACCCGCCCACTCTACTACTTCTCAATTTTCATAAGGTAATGGTATTCATATAAAATTTCATTGTAACCTAATTCTAATAAGCTCCACTAATAATAAAGACGTTGTGTATTTATTTGTATATATATATTTCCCTCCTGTCACGCTCATGGAAAGAAAAAGAGACAATATCGAGGCAGCCACAGCACTTTACTACCAGTTATTAAACTTTACTACCAGTTATGACAGCTCTTGCCGCATGTTTACACTTTAAGTGCCTTATTATTTTTTTTTATTTGCAATAATTATGTCGTCGAGTATTGGAGAATATATATATATATATATATATATATATATATATATATATATATATATATATATTCACTATTACAATAAAGACCGTTCTGTATTTATTTGTATATTTTCATATATATACAGGGTGTCGATAAATACCGTGTGCAATTTTTAAAAAATTATAACTTTACTTATTTATAAATGGAACTTTGTCTCTGTGTGTGTGTGTGTGTGTGTGTGTGTGTGTGTGTGTGTGTGTGTGTGTGTGTGTGTGTGTGTGTCTGTGTCTGTGTGTGTCCTTACATATAGACTCCGAAACGGCTGAACAGACTTTCTTGACAATTTACACAGTTGTACTATAAGCGTCTGCGAGTGTTCTTAGCTAGGTTTTGTGTCGAGGTACCCCCGATAAATATCAAAAATCGATAATCGAAAAAATTGGGTTATAGAAGGAGTGGTCCGATTTTAATCAAATTTGATACACTCATAGACAAAGATATAAGAAACAGTATTCAGAAGTTTCAAGGTTGCAGTTCTTACAATAGTGCAGAAAATCGATAATATATATATATATATATATATTATCGATTTAGTTAATCCTCTTAGTTAATCCTTTTTGGTTAGTTTAGTATTGAGCACATTTCTTTCTTTGTGGTTTGTTCCGTTTGAGGGTTTTTTTTTCTTTGCTGTGAAGTGCTGTATGTATTGTCGGTGCTCCGCAGTTTTCTTTTTTTTTTCCCCTCGTTTATAGCCGAGGGCGATAACGGAGTTAGATTCTGCCGGTTATTCGTGGTTCTTAAAAATTACTTGTGTAACATTTTAAGATTTGAATACGTACAGAGTCAATTTTATTATTATATATATAAATATATATATAGAAAAGGCAAGATGTTTGTGTGTGTGTCTGTTTATTTGCCTGTATATTTGTATTTTTTTCAGCCCTTTTATTTTTGTTTTTGCTTCGGCTTTGGGTCTAAGTAGGTATAATTGTAGTTCTTAGTCTCAGCCATGATAGCATTTACTCAGAAGACTTATTTAGCCTTCAAAATTCTTATTTGATATCAATACCAGGAAATCAAAATTTGACTTACATCCATTAATTTTTCCTTCAGTCTGCGGTTTCACTTTAACTGGAAAGGACTATTACTTTTTAGTTTTTCGTGCCAACGTACAAAGAGTCTGAGCTCCAGGATCATGGATTAGTTTTAAAGCTTTCATTACACCCGAGCAACGCCGGGCTATACTGCTAGTATATATATATATATATATATATATATATATATATATCCTTCCCCGTTCAGCGCGAGTTTGGATTTTTTTTTTCTTACGTGTTAATATAAGATAGTCAATAGTAGGTATATCAGTATATATATGTTGCCGTCATTTTTACGACACAGGCCTACTCATAAGAAATAAACTCATAATAAATAAACTCCGACACAGGTCTACTCATAATAAATGCAACTCCGACCATGCTGTTGTCTCTCTCAATATTTCTTTCCACTCTCACTCCCCGCAGGAGCCTCCTATCTACAGGAGATCCTACTGCTACCAAAAAGCTGACTGGGATGTCTTTCGCGATTTCCTCTGCGACGTCTCTTGGGGAAAAGTTTTCGATCTCCCAGTTGACGACTGTGCCTTTGAGGTTTCGTCATGGGTGAAAGCTGGCATTGATGCCTTCATACCTACCAGGAAGTATTGTCTAAAACCTCATTCCTCTCCGTGGTTCTCTCCTGCTTGTTCGGCCGCCATTGCCCACAGGAACTATTACTTCCGACTATTCCGGAGACAGTCATCTGATCACAATAGGCGCCTATTCACGTCTGCTCGCAATGAGTGCAAGAGAACCCTAAATGACGCCAAACGGTTGTTTGCTGAGAGAATGCGACAGCGCATAGCTGACCGCAAGCAAGTTCGGCTCCAAGGACTATTGGAGGATTTGCAAACGAGTGCTCAACAATAGGAAATCCTCAATACCTCCTTTAATCAATGAATTTGAGGTTCTCACGTCATCTGCCAACAAAGCTGAGTGCTTTGCTCGCAGATTCTCATCCAACTCCACATTTGACTCATCTGGAGTACCCGACTTCCCTATTAGAACTGAGGCCAAACTGTACGACGTATATATTACCCCGACAGTAGTATCCCGAGTAATTTCAAAACTTGACCCCCCATAAGGCGAGCGGTGGTGATGGAATCCCGGTGATAGTCCTTAATAGCTGTGCTCCTGAACTCTCCCCTGTCCTCTCTAAACTGTATAACTACTGCCTTTCTGCTTCCTGTTTTCCTGCATGCTGGAAGTTCTCTTCAGTCGTTCCTGTGGTGAACCCTCGGACCCATCCAACTATCGCCCTATCAGTCGTCTACCAATTTTCGGGAAAGTGTTCGAGGCCATAATTAATGCTGAAATAGTTCAACATCTTACTGCCCACAAACTCTACTCTGACAGGCAGTATGGCTTCCGCTTTGCCAGGTCCACGGCCGACATACTAACAACCGTTACGGAGTACATGCTCCAGGCCCTTGATGAGTCAGGCGAGGGTCGTGCTGTTGCTCTGGACATTTCCAAGGTTTTTGACAGGGTATGGCACTCTGGCCTTCTATGCAAGCTACGGGGTTACGGTATTACCGGACGCTTGCTTTTAATCTTTTTTTAAATAAGCGCAAAATGAGGGTCGTTTTGAATGGGCATGCCTGTTCATCCTACAGCACAAATGCTGGTGTTCAACAGGGCTCTATCCTGGGCCCGACGCTCTTCCTTATTTTCATCAATGACCTCCCAGATGAGATCAAGTGCCAAGTAGGCATCTACGCAGATGACACCACAATTTACTACCTCATTAGTAAGAAACCCGTCGTGGCGGACAAACATAATCTCGCTGCTGACCTTGAACGGGACCTAAACTCTGTGGTGAATTGGGGCAAGAAGTGGCTTGTCAATTTCAATGCGTCTAAGACCAAGCTGTTGTCTGTCAGTCATCACAGGCAACCTCCCCTGCCTCCTATAAGCATGGACCAAGCGATTCTCTCTGAGAGCAATACACTGCGCCTCCTCGGCCTTACCCTCTCTTCTGATCTCAAATGGAACCACTAGATCGAGTCCATAGCTAAATCCACTGCTAAGAAGGTTGGGTCACTGTGTCGGGCCAGGATGTTTTTTCCGCCTGAATCCATCCTGCATATATACAAATCAACCATTCGTCCGTGCATGGAATACTGCTGCCATTATGGTCAGGCGCCCCTGCCGTTCTCCTCAGTGTTCTCGACAGGCTCCAAAGGAGGATCAGTAATGTGATAGGTACTGACATGGCAGCTCGATTACAGCCACTTCCCCACCGACGAAATGTGGCCTCCCTTTGTCTGTTCTATAAATACTTTCATGGATTCTGCTCCAACGAACTTAAGTCACTGGTGCCTCCTCAACAGGTGTTTATTCGTGCAACCAGAATGGCAACTGGGTCCCACCCATTCACAGTTAAATTAGCCAAATGCAGACAACAATTCTACTCCTTCAGCTTCTTCTCTCGCACTTCCCGCCTGTGGAACTCGCTCCCATATTCTTGCTTTCCTGGCGGCTACAACCTCCAGGAATCTAAATGCGATGTCAATACTCATCTATTTACCACTTGACTCTAGTTCTTTCCATACCCCGTATATCCTTTCCTTTCTCTCCACCTTTGATCTGTCATCACACCTGCATTCTCATCCTTCTATTGCTCCTTTCTAACTGGTTCGTCTTCCTCTTCACTCTCTTCGACTTAATCTTTTTACTCTTATGTAGCCCCCTGCACATCAGTGGCATTGCCGTCTTGCTCGGGGTGATACGATTAAAATAAAAATAAATAAATAATAGGTATGTAGCTGAGCAATTCAAATAGAAACATTAAAAATATATGTATAATGTATCAAAATACATGATAATCATTACATCTCAAATAAGCAAAATATTTTGAGGCAATTTTTAACATCAGCTTGTGACTTTTCTTGTTAATTTGAAGAATTCTAACACATTCAATATTATGGATAATAATAGTGTATTTTATATAGTGTTTTTTGAGATATTAGCATGAGCAAAGCAAACTCACAAATTTCGATAAAAAAGAAAAAAGACCACAGAACGACTTTAAAATCTGCAAAACAAATTCATCTTTCAATAGTCAGTTGTGCATAGTTTAATTTGCAACATATATAAATGTTGGTAGAAAAAGCAAATAAGATAGCGGCGGTCACAAAGATTTGTCAGGCCCACAAGTCAGGCTTTGAACACCCACGATCGGAAATGTTCCTATATATATATATATATATATATATATATATATATATCAGCATGCAGTGTAGATATAGAAAAATCCAAAAGAGTATTCTGTACATACAGTGGTAGGGGATAACTCTCTGAGGGAGCTCTAAATATATATGTATATAAATACATATAGAGCAAATACAAGAAAAATTAAGGCAGACACGTTATTTCATGGTAAATCGGAAGTTTGGGCCTATTTCAGGTGAACCATCATCAGCTTCCGTTTTTATTGTAGAAAAGATTTTACACGATTCGTGTAAAGTCTTTTGTACAATAAAGACGGAAGCTGATGATGGTTCACCTGAAATAGGCCCAAACTTCCGATTTACCATGAAATAACGTGTCTGTCTTAATTTTTCTTATATATATATATATATATATATGAGTAAAAGTTAGATTGAAAATACAAAAAGAATATTTAAATCAAAATATCAAAGGCATCTCACTACAAGAGAGGTACTGCATATCAAACTATTTTCTCTTGCCATCAACCTTACATTATTTAACAGTGTAAATGAAGTTTTGAAAGTTTTTTTGAAAAAATAGACCGACGATCCAACGATTTCCAGTCGCGCGCGTCACGTAATAGATTTTAATATCGATTATATATATATGTATATATATATATATATACACGGGGGAATTGAAAATAAAAAAATAACGTATAGCGAATAGTCAGAATCATTCAACAAATATAGCAACGTGATGAAAATCATTTTGTCTCCACTCAATTTTCAGTGTTGACGTACAGATTCATGAGAATTGACAAAATCACTTGAAATCAAACACAGAATCTAACAATATAATTGAATCACCTGTTGAGGCTTCGCTTCTAAGGTTATGTTAACAAGGGTGGTGAACAGGGCAGAAATAGTTTAAAATTATAACATCACTTCTATTTTAATAATAAAGATACTTATTTAGATGTGATAAAATTTTTAATCGCCCTAAACACACACACACACACACACACACACACACACACACACACATATATATATATATATATATATATATATATATATATACTAGCAGTATAACCCGTCGTTGCTCGGGTGTAATGAAAGCTTTTATATATATTATCGATTTTCTGCACTATTGTAAGAACTGCAACCTTGAAACTTCTGAATATCGTTTCTTATGTCTTTGTCTATGTGTGTATCAAATGTGATTAAAATCGGACCACTCCTTCTATAACCTGATTTTTTCGATTACCGATTTTCGATATTTATCGGGGGTACTTCTACACAAAACCTAGCTAAGAACACTCCCAGACGCTTATAGTACAACTGTGTACATTTTCAAGAGAATCGGTTCAGCCGCTTCTGAGTCTATCGGTAACGGACACACACACACACACACACACACACACACACACACACACACACACACACACACACACACAATGTTCCGTTTATAAATAAGTATATATATATGCTAAAATCCCGAAGATTACAACCGACATATTTAATTTATTTGTTTGAACATTATTTTTAATCGATACTCGTAGAGTAGATATTCTGTTTTTTAATCAAACAGTATATTTATATATTTATTTCTACCAGCCTGATTATTTATGATAAATTTTGTTACCAAAATGTGTGTCACTCGACAGGATTCAAACGTTCGACCCCTATCAACATGGTGTGATTTTTGAGGGAGTGGTCTTGTTTGTAACTGGTTGATTTTTTTCTTTAAAAAAGAGGTCAATACAACAAAAGAACCAAACCCAATATCAAGTAATTAAACAAGCACCCACCCCCACACATACACCCACCCCCACACATACACCCACCCCCACACGTACACTAAAAAGAAGCAACAAGCCATAAAAACCGATGAAACACATGCACACTAAAAAGAAAAAGAAACAAAAAGAACAAGAAAAATCAACCAAACAAAAACAAAAAATTACGGTACAAAATGTCAGCCACCTCTATATAAACAAGAAAAAATCGGGACCTAACGGCAAACTAGCCCTAAACGAGTGAGAACATCATAACGATATCTTCAAAGTCGGCATGAAGCTGCTCAGTTAAAATGGCAAACTGATATATATATATTATAGTCATCCGCAGACAGATCTGTATTACAACTCATCAGTACGGCTTAGAGTCCGGTCGCTTCCTAACCCAGGATTGAAACCCGACCGCATTGGCGCCAGTCGGCGATTCTACCCCTAGCCCACTAGCTTCCTGTAGAAGAAAGCACGCTTTTTAGCGCATATGAACACGCCCAATAGCTAGAGTGTTCCAATTCATTATTGAATGATTAAACAATCGATATATATATATATATATATATATATATATATATATTGATTGTTTAATATTTAGTTTGTGGTCCTAATAGGGTTAGACCAGTACACATTTGTATTAAAAAGTGTTCGATACAATTATATTGTAGAACTTTTGAATATTTTCCATTTTTAAACGAGTTATTTTGCTAGCCAGGTTTCTACTATGAGTGGTGTCTTCAGGCGATTTTTTAAGACGGTGTTTTATTTGAACGTTCACGTGGCAGGGAATTTAAGAACGCTCAATGTTTAAATTCAAACGAATTATGACGTTTTCATCCATGGTTGTATGAACCTAACAGGTATTTCTTAGTGTGAATGCATTTTGTCATAATTTCTGTTCTTTCATTTAACAGTTCGTCTTTATTTGGGAATATCATAGTTTCAAATTTTTCTTCTTGGCACAGTCTACATATTAAATTCTGGCCATAAAAAGATTTTACAATATAATTCTTAACCATACAGACAAATCAAAAACAACAATAGAAAACGAAACATTATCTGGTTCAACCCACTATTTAACTTAGCCCCAAATAGAACAAATATATATCTCATTGATTTGGATACAGAGTATGCAGTCGCGAGTATTTTATCATATACAGCCTACCGTAATATTTTGTCATTTACTGTTTGTTCAACAACAACGCAAGAAACTATTTGCTTCTTCAACGGCGAGAGATCCTACGATTATTTACATCTGTTTCCCCACTTCAATTAATTGCATAAAACCTCTTGACATACATTATCTATACCAATGTTTCTTTTATTAGTTAAATGCAGGGGAATGTAAATCATGTAACTTTTTTTTAATTACCGGACCAATTTTCCCGAAAATCTGAACCGAATAGTAAAATCAAAAATGCATTAAAACTACGCTATTTTGAATGTAGATTAAGTTTTCATTGGTTTAATAAATAATATAAATTCTTAAAAAGAAAAGATTTTTCAATGAATAATGAATTTTTATAAGAATTGCTTTCATTTTTTTCATTGCTAATTAAAGTTTCAAACATCTTTTTAAATTTTTTTCCCTTTACTCAATTTCTTCGGTTATTAATTCATTAAAAATAGACTTTATTTACAAATCAAACATTCATAAGCTTAAGACATATCATTTAGAATTAATATTTTTAAAATAATTTCTATTTCTTTTATTATGTTAAACCACACATTATCTTTTACTATGGAAATTTATAAGACACTTATCATTAAAAGGTTACATGTTTTATGGATTGTTCCCCTTACAAAATGTTAAACTGGGTTATGTTAACTTTTGGTCACCATACTTTCCAGATTGACTGATTTGTGCAGTCATCGTCTACTTGATAGGTCAACGAGTCAGACCTTTAAATTTACTAATTTTCCAAAATAATGAGTGAGGGATGTATATTTTATTTTTGTAAGATCTTTAAAACCGAGAATTAACTTTTATTTACAAATGTTTCGATCGCTCAAAAAAATGACCGAAAAACTGAAAAACCTCGAAATTTTAGATTCCAATGAATATAATTTCTGTTTGAAATACACCCGAGTATTTTGCTTAGTGGAAATAGGAAATTTAATCATTTAGCTTTCAATTAAGCTAAAATTAAAGTTTAAAGAAAAAGTTTTTATTTTAAAAAATTCTATTTAAAACTTAGGTATCGTAAATGGAGCGGAGGTACCTAATCCTAAGGCATTGAAATGGATGAAAACTTACCTTTTATTCGCAAAAACATATATTTCGCCAGTAGCACCTTTCCGCTCAACGTACGAACTTGTAATGGTCACATGACTGAATTCGGATGTTAAAGTGATTTTGTAAACGTAGTTTAGATGTGGAAGAAGGCAAAAATATGGGATACCCACTAAGGATCGAAATCAGTAGTCAGTCGTAATTGATTTAGCGAAATAAGCTTGTTAACCATTGCACTACGCAGTAATGACTTAATCCGGGTTTTAAGATGTGGTCAAGAATATTGTCGATAGGTTAAAACTTTTTAAAAG
Source organism: Ascarosepion bandense (assembly GCA_037127315.1). Taxonomy (NCBI): domain Eukaryota; kingdom Metazoa; phylum Mollusca; class Cephalopoda; order Sepiida; family Sepiidae; genus Ascarosepion; species Ascarosepion bandense. The sequence continues at coordinate 102,896 of JBBBDQ010000470.1, forward strand.
TCAGTAGAAAAAAAATAGATTATTTGATGTGATACTAAATTCGTCAGATGTTCAGCATATACTCATCGGAACAGAATAATTCATATTTCCCTGTAAATCTAATGAAAACATCTTCAATTCAGTAGATAGTGTCTGCTTTCCTAATACGATTGGAAAACAAGCAAAAGAATTGCGTTTCTTATTGCATGCGACAGAAATCAAAGACATTTTTTTAAAATTACTGCAATACTTAATTTTAAAACTAAATTAAAAGCCTTTATATTTCATCCATTACTATTGGTGTTATTTTGAAGAAGAAACGTTGAACATTATCATAAAAGAATTTAAAACAATTTAAATTAAAGTTATATTAATTCAGTTTACCTCAAAATTACGAATTTTCAATTTTCTAGTCATCAATCAATGCCATTTTCTGACACCAGTTATCAAGCGATTAAAATTTGTTTTAACATATATTTTAATTAAAATAAAAATGTCATCGTCTCGTTAAAGCAGTAACTGTATATTTGATGATTCATGAACAAGATTAAACCAAAATTTCTTTCTTTTTTTTCGTAAAAACAGTGAAAAAACAACTTTTTGCGCAGGGGAGATCACATTTTCTTAGGCAGTTATTGAAATAGCAAGTAGTTTCTAGGGTTGTTGTTAGACAAACAGTAAGTGACGAAATATTACGGTAGGCCGTATAGGACAAAATATTCCCGTCTGCATACTCTGAATCCAAGTCACCCTTCACTACTAATAAATAGATAGATAGATAGATAGATAGATAGATAGATAGATAGATAGATAGATAGATAGATAAAATCAGACGATAGATAGATAGATAGATAGATAGATAGATAGATAGATAGATAGATAATATCAGACGATAGATAGATAGATAGATAGATAGATAGATAGATAGATAGATAGATAGATAGATAGATAGATAATGGTTTATAAAAGCATAATATCACTACACAACAATTTTCTTGTTTCAGAACAAAACTGTTTCTCTTCAGGTGATATGTTAAAATAAATGGTGAAAACGATTGTTTTTGAAAATATAAGATGAATTACTGGTTATTTAGAAAATTAGGGAGTAGTAGTTGGAGAAAATACAATAGGTGTGTCCAAATCGTTCAATAAGCATATAAAATTATGTAACCACAGAGATTTAAACATTTGGGTTAGGAAAGCGGGCAGGATGGCATAGATCTAGACATGTTACTTTTATATTTAGTCTGGGTAAGATACACAGTGGGACCTTAGATTTATTAAATAGTAAACAGTAATTTTAATCAGGAGGTTAGATTTTAAGTTTTTTCTGTTGAACAACAGATTTTTTTAACTACTATCTATAAGTATAAGTCAGAATATGGATTAAATAATTGTTGTATACTTATTGTATTAAGAACAACAATTTAGTATTGTGTGGGTCATTTTATTTTATTAAAATAACATTTTTTTTATGTTAGAGTATAAGTAATAAATGAAACATAGTAATTAATTAAATTTTAAAGACAATTATCTTGTCTGAGTCAGGTACCTAGTGGGACCAAATAATGCTTAAATAGGTAAATAATTTTTAACAGCAAGTTGAATTTTTTTTTAATTACTTCATGAGTAAAAGGGCTGAAATGTTTATATAATAATTATGATAAAATAATTATGGTATATTAAAGGGCGTTCTGGTCCAGTGGATATCGACTCGGAACGAGAAATCGGAGAGCCGAGTTCGAATTCCAGTTGAATTCGTTGCAATCATATACGCACAAATACCCTTGGGAAAGGTATTAATCCGTCTCTTCCCTCCAGCTATGGGTCAAATAACAGGACAGATTGGGTTCTATAGCCTTGGGTGGCAACCAGTCTACCGCAGAAAGTAATGACAACCGACTGCGGGATAATCTTCCGCCCAGTCAGTGATGTCTCTTCCGAGACATGATCGCCTAAACGTGTATCACGTATAGCACTTAACTAACTGGCTGAATGCAACTTCGGGAAGCCGAGTTTGAATTCCAGTTGAATTCCTTGCATTCCCTTACGCGCAAATATCTTTGGGAAAGGTATTAATCCGTTTCTTCCCTCTAGTTATAGGTTAAATAACAGAACAGATTGGGTTACATAAAAGAGGGATTGTTGCCTAAATACACAATCTATATTTAATGTTCAGGATTTTGAGCGGGGACACACACACAATTTCTGTTTTATATATTAGATATAATCTTCTATTTTACCATTCGTTTTTGATTGATTAATTTAACAATATTCGTTTTAAATGGGATACAAAGAGAAAATAAGTCTTTGACCGAATTAGATAGCCCCCGCCTCTTCCATAAACATGCATGATGCAATAGATTAATAATTTAAATCTATTCGCGATAAAATAAATGTAGCCTAGTAAATCATTGCTTGTCTAAGGAAATTACTCATCAATGATTTTCACTTAATACTTTGTAACATGTTTATCTAAACTTCATAGATATTTACAAATAATTTAAACACGTGCGTTTCTTGTCTATTTTCGTTTTCGTGTTCAGTCTTTTTAAAATAGAGAATAAATAAGCTCAGATATTTAATCAGTAAAGAAAACTAATTTAGTATTGTGTGAGTCTTATTTAGTAAAATAGTTATTAATTTTTAATTTTTTTTAGAGCATAAGTTATAAAAGAAACATTGTAGTTTTTTTTTAAATTAAAATATAATTATTTTGTCTGTGTAAAATACATAGTGGGAACATAGATTATTTAAATGGTAGAGGGTAAGTAAAAGTAAGAGGTAAAGTTAAGTGAGGAAGATAACGGTTAAGCCGATGTTGAACAGATTGTAGTGATCGGATAAACATCCTCTTGGGTGTCGGTTCCACAGAGCATTAGTTCGTGGGAAGAAGCTGATCGAGTGGACCTTACTTCTCACCAATGAAATACGAGGAGAATATGGGCGCTTTACTACAATGTGGTGGTTTCTGTTATTTGGTACAGTTCTTCGTTAGTGATTTTGCATCGCTAGTCTGCGTGGTTCAAAGAAGGATAGTCCTCAATACGACCTACAGGGTTCATCAGTTTGAAGCCATTTTTAACCATTACTCTGAGAAAGCGCTTTTATAGAAATGACAGTTTAGATATTTCTGAACAATTTTTTTCCGTGCATGGCATTCACAAGAAAATCTCGATCTGACGATGTTATTTAAGATCACGATTAATGTTTTGTAGGATAATATTTTGACTTTGTAGCATAGATAGGTAGATAACTAGACAGAGAGAGAGAGAGAGAGAGAGAGAGAGAGAGAGATTCACACGGTGATAGATAGATAGATAGATAGATAGATATAATCAGACGGTGATAGATATATAATCAGACGGTGATAGATAGATAGATAGATAGATAGATAGATAGATAGATAGATAGATAATCAGACGGTAATAGATAGATAGATAGATAGATAGATAAATAGATAGAATCAGACGGTTATAGATAGATATAATCAGACGGTGATAGATAGATAGATAGATAGATAGATAGATAGATAGATAGATAGATAGATAGATAGATAGATATCAATAAAATGAGTGAAAATGCTATATTAAGAACATAATGCTAGACTCAGAATAAAAAAAACGAGAAAGAGGCAATTAAACAGAAGACAAGACAAAAAAAGTAAAACAAAAAACAGGCGAAATGAACTGAGACGCACATTAATGAATGAAAGACTGAACGCATCTCGTAAGAAAGTCTCATGTCACTAGTAATCACGTCCTATTTCAATAAACCACCTTTTCTTTTCTTTTTCATTTTTAAACACAATTTGTTACAACTTGGTGATCTGTCCTCATACATAGATAGCCTCGCACGATCCCAAACATACAACAGTTGGGTGAGAAACTGATAAAAGCAAAGAGATTGGGCCTAACAGTAAGGCTTGACCTTTCGCAGGAGGCGCGTTTTTAAACAGGTATGTGTCAGAAAGATGGCGACGAAGACAATGACCCCAGCTTTTATATTCATCCTGTTAAAGGGTCATATATTCACTCACTGTTTTCGGCAATGTAAAGGTGTGCATTGTGGATATCGACTCGGAACGACTAGTCGGGGTGCCGAGTTCGAATTCCAGTTGAAATCCTTGCATTCACTTACTCACAAATACCCTTTGGAAAGGTATTAATCTGTTTCTTCCCTTCAATTATGAGCTAAATAATAGGATAGATTTGGTTCTATAGCCTTGGTTGGCAGCCAGTCTACCGCAGAATGCAATGGTAACCTACTGCGAGATGATCCTCTGCCCAGTCAGCCATGTCTCTTTCGATACATGATCGCCCAAAACGTGTATCACGTATGGCACTTAATTGACTGATTGAAAGGTGCACTTATTCAGTTGGAATAGCTGCAAACAAGAATCGAACTTGCATCCATACCACGGAATGAGAACCTAGCTTGGTTATGATATGTCTAAGGCTCGAAGATGTTCCCCGAGGTATACTCTCGAGGCATGTACTGTGAGTTCGAGCCTAGGTCGAACTCTGCTGTTTAATTTAATGAGTGAAGGCTTAATCTGCTGAAAATCAATGCAGATGACACAGTATTAATAGCAGACACAGACAGGAAACTACAGTAACTTCTGCAGGATCTAGTATAGGAAAACGAAAAGAAAGAACTAAACATCAATTGCAAGAACACTGAATGCATGTTTGTTAGCAAAACGGACAGTCCAACATGCAGTCACTCTCACCGGAGTGACGTGGCTTCTCTGTGCCTCTTCTCTAAATACCTCCGATGAACTTAGATCATTGGTGCCGCCTAGATAAGAATTTACACGAGATAATAGATTAGCAACTAGGTCCCACCCTTTTAGAGTGAAACAGATAAGATGTAACCGTAATTTCTACTCCAACAGCTTCTTTTCTCTCACTTCCCGCCTGTGGAATTCCCTTCCACATGCCTGCTTCCCCGACAGCTACAATCTCCAGGAGTTTAAATGTAAGGTCAATAGACACCTCCTATCACACTAATTTGCATCTATTCTCTCAAACACTCTCACCATCTACCCAACCCTCATTCTCGGTATCCTTACCCGTCTATCACCCTCCTTCTGACATTTCCTCTATCTAACCATCCTTTCTCATCACTTCCCCCTTATGTAAACCCCTACGCAATAGTGGCAGTGGAATGCCTTGCTCGGGGTGAAACGATTAAAAAAAACAAAAAAACAAACAAACTGAAAAACAAACAAATGCAACAATTTCAATATCAGGGAATTGTTTTAACAGAAGACGGAAAGGGCGACACCGCAATCCGAAGATGCGTTTGGATAGCGAAAGTTGTCTTCTTAAAGCTAAGTAAAGTATTAAGAATCAGTTAAATTTCGCTAGAAAGAAAGATAAGAGTACTGAACTGTTATTTAATATCAGTCATTTTGTATAGCAGAGAATACTGTAAACCTCCTCACAAATCCCTAAGATACATGAAGTCACACAAATGTGATTCCGCAGAAGGATGTCGAGGATACCATGGACCGAAAATGTGAACAACGATGATTAATTAAAGAAAATGGAAACAAAAGAACGCTTATACTTAGCATTATACTTACCTGATACGTCAGTTGCGTCTCTATCCTCGGGCAGAGTGCGGCTCCGTTGTATCGCTGTCCGAGGACAGGTGCATCTGAGAAAAATTATACTGAGATGTACCCGGTCCGAGGGAACAGTGTCCCGAGGCTGTACCACCCCATCCCTCTGGTGGGGGGATCTGGATAAATATCATACTTTACATCAGAAAGAGACAGTTAAAATTTTAGCGGCTCATAACAAGAACAATTGGAAAATGTATCGTGGGTTTGCGTCAAATAAGGACGAACTGTTTGAACTTTCATACATTTTATTACTATTGGGTATCAATAGATTTAAAAGATTACCAGCGGATTACTGGTGGATTAATATTTTGATAGGGATTAATAGTTTGATAGGGAACATTTGAGAAAGCTTGAAAGCTATTTTGGAATCTCTTCTCTTTGTTGTCCTATAGAGTTCTGATCATGGATCATAACTTGATTCTCAACTCGGGAAAGAGTTATCTTAACAGTCATCTTAACAGAAGGTTTGATGCTCTCTGGACATATTGAAGGCAAGAGAAACAGAGGAAAGCGATGCATAACCTACCTGGAGAGCTTGAGTGAATAAATTGTGGAGCAGGTTTTGGGGAGATAACATAAAAAAAGGAAGAAAAGTTATGAAGAGCTACAATGGGCAGCTATGATCACCAACGCCGTAAAGAGACATAAAAGTTCATATGATTTTGGAAGCTATTATAACGCTATACATATATCTTCCGATGATCTTTACTCTTCTGAAAACTTTCTTCCGTTTATTCCGGAGACAGTCAACTGATCACAATAGGCGCCTGTTCACATCTGCTCGCAATGAGTGCAAGAGAACCCTAAATGACGCCAAACAGTTGTTTACTCTTTCGAGTGCTGGTCGACGGATTCCCTTCAGCTAGATTGCTTGCTTGAATAATAAATTAACCGACGGCAGTCCAGATTACAGCCCCACTGAAATCTCAACAATCCTTTCGTTAGCTACATAGTATGTGCTTCGACAGAACTATATACGATCTTGAAATCATAGTTATTTTCATAGACTGTTTGCCAGCCATGGCTAAAGAGCCCAGTCAACACTACTACTTAATCCATAGCTAAGGAAAGAAGAGACGATAATAGATCCGTAGCTTTCCCAAGGATAATTGTGTGAACATAAATCTAAAGACACTCGACTGTAGCTCGATTTAGCTCTCTGATTTCTCATTCCAAGCCACTATTCATTACACCACCGTGGTGTAACCATTAACCGATGGTAGCGAAGAAAAATAAAAACCTTATATAAGGACACTGTTGTGGATTCTTGTTTAGAAAACTACACAATATAATAATAACAAAAACAGATATGAGAGAAAAAAAGGTAAGTGTATTGAACAAAAGATATACAACCTGTACACGGTTAGTAGATTCAGGAATACTTGTTAGTGGACGTCAAATATATACAAAGAAGTAAGTCCGGGGAATAAGTCTATATTTCTTGCTGACCAACGAGCGGCGGTTCAAATGCTCTGACAAACACCAACTCTAACAACAGCAACTACTCAACAGACAACTCAACTCGTTCTGTCTAGGAAGGATTATTTGTATATCATGGAAGAGTCCATAGAGTGTGTGAAAAGGAGTGACTCCCCAACAGACACATAGATAGATAGATAGATAGATAGATAGATAGATAGATAGATAGATAGATAGATCAAATCAGAGACTTGACTCAAAGAGTTGTGTGTTCAATACCTGGCTACACCTATTCACACACAACTTAGAAAGTTGGGTTAAAGGAAGATAACTAAATGGCATCAAGAAGTAGCATCACACATGGAATGAGAACGACCTGCCCCAGTGATCGAAATAAAGGGTTCGGTTCGAAATTCCCAGCACCTGAAAAAGGCCAAAGCGTACAACTGCGAAAAGATCGTAAACATGGCAATAAAGATGAGGACAACAGTCCGAACAGTGTAAATAATGTAAACTTAAACAAGATGTAGGCAGTACAGTTAGATAGTGTCTGCTCTTAAAAAATAAGAAGAAAAAAAACCTTAAATCAATTGTAGGCAGTACGTTTAAATATTGTCTGCTATATTCTCCATTTTCCCGTTCTCTGTAGGTGCTTTCTACTGAACCGAGACCCAGTTTAAAGTAATACGACAAACATGTCATACTCTTGTATCCGCCGTTATAACATCAAAAACAAAAGATTCAATTGAATAATATTGTATTCTTAGAAGACAAGTTTAGTAAAGTTCTTTAGGGTCCAGGATGTGCGTTGTGGTACAGTGGATATCGGCTCGGAACGAGAAACCGGGGAGCCGAGTTCGAATTCCAGCTAAATCCATTGTATTCACTTACGCTCAAATACCCTTGGGAAAGGTATTAATCTGTCTCTTCCTTCCAGTTATGGGTTAAATAGCAGGACAGATTGGGTTCTATAGCCTTGGTCGGCAACCAGTCTACCGCAGAAAGCAATGGCAACCTTCTGCGGGATAATCTTCTGCCCAGTCTCTTTTGAGACATGATCGCCCAAGCGTGTATCACGTATGGCACTTAACTGACTGACTTTAGGGGCCTTGCGGGTCATTTGACGACAGCCGGTGGTTGGCGAGAGGTAGTTGTTGATTAGCTCCTGATGAGGACAGCTCTGGGTGGGTAGGACAACGATCGAAAACCACGTGTCCTAAATAAGGAACATAAAAACACTAGGCGGACTGGACACGACCCTCCTAGAAATATTACAAGTAAAACCTTCTTTTTATTTGTTCTTTCACATACAGCTTTTTTGTTATAATTTTAGTATTTGGAACAAAACATTGGTGTTGTGGGGAGTTACTCACTTAATAATGGACTCTTCTTTGCCTATATTAACCGAGAGTTAATTACTCTCGAGGACAGAGCCGGGGTGACAGAGACTGGTTTCCAGTAGGACTTCAATTCGGCTCAGCCTCGTCTGTCTGTCGGTCACTTTTTTTTTTTTTTTTTTAATCATATCACCCCAAGCAAGGCGAAAACGCCACTGATGCGCAGGGGGCTACGTAAGAGTGAAAAGATTGGAAAAGAGAAAAACCGGAAACCACACCCTAAACAGGAAACAAGGGATGAGCCTCTTCACCTGTTCAATAGTCGTGGGTGGAGTGTGAACCGGGCGATAGTTTAGTCTATCTACTCCAATTGAAAAATAAAAAATAAAAAGAGTGAAAAGATTCGAAAATAGAAAAAGAGAAAAACCGGAAACCACATCCTAAACAGGAAACAAGGGATGAGCCTCTTCACCTGTTCAATAGACGTGGGTGGAGTGTGAACCGGGCGATAGTTTAGTCTTGTATCTCTTTGTATCTCTTGTTGACGTAATGTATGTTCTTGGCCTACCACCGTGTTGACTCATTATTTTATGGTCCCATACCGGATCCATATCAACTGGTATGTTCTTTCTTAAATTAATAATAAGCATTTTCATAAAGATAACCCCCTGAGTAAAGTATTCAATAGGAAAACGATCAAGATTAGTTATTCGTGTACTAATAATATGTATAACAATATTAGCTCCCACAATAACCAAATCTTGAAGAAGTATATTGAATCCAATACGGAAAACAGGATTATACATTCCCTGTAATTGTCGATCTAAAGATAACTGCCCGGTTGAGGGTAAATGTAGATCTGTAAATGTGATTTATCAGGCCACCATCTACCCTAGGGAAAATAAGGAGAAATATAATGTTTATATCGGAATTTCGGCTGGAATTTGAAAGCAACGGCTTTATATACACAGACACTCCTTTAATAACCCTAATTTAAGATATCAAACAGACCTTTCCCGAAAATACTGAGAATTAAAAGAAAATAACCTAAATCCACAGAAAAAGCGGAGACTGATAGGCAAGGACCCCTAATTGCTTAAGAGACCGATGCAATCTATGTTTAACAGAAATAATTAATATTTTGAAATGTCAATATCAGAATTTACTTCTGAATAAAGATAGAGATATCATTAGTATGTGTCGTCATAGAAATAAATATAAATTGCAATAATTATCTTATTCTTTCATTTAGTCACAATAAGTTTTTTTAAAAATTTGGCTAAGTAGTTATTTTCCCTTCTACCTACCACTACTAACCCAATGGTCAAGTCACATACCTCCCACTACCATAGAAGAAATTACTACTAAGATTCCACTAGCTTAACCCTATAAAAGCCAGTATTCTCAACCCCTTCTTTTACTAGACCAAGAGTCCGGCATAGAACTTTTCCTCATTCTTTGTTTAAACAAGATTGACAATGCATGTCTTAAGATGACAGGTTGAAAATGGCTATTTCCCTTTTAACTTCTAACTGAATTTACATATAAATAAATAACCACTCTCTAAATTAAATTAATTTACATTGGGCTCTCTACTGGACCAGTTTTAATATTTTAACAATATTACTAGAATCCTCCTGGATTATTTATCAATCTTATCCTGGGTTTGTACCTCCGTATATATATATATATATATATATATATATATATATATATATATAGGAAAGAATATTAATAAAAAGTTTTGAATTTAAAAATGTGCTTTTTTTTAACAGTATTTGTTTATTTTTATTATATTTTATATTTCAGACCGTCCTCGGTCCTTCATCAGAAACAAGTGATTTTTAAATTTGAATTAGAAACGTATTTCACGATAGCGTCAGAATATTTTTTGTTTATATCACGTGGTGTGTTTGTTCACAACATGCAGTTAAATACACACAAGCTAGGGTTAAATAGGGACTTAGGTGTGTTGAATCTTTACAAATATTTCAATAGGTAAAAATTCTTTTCAGATATTCCAAGAAAGTTTTATCTAAAACAAACAGACTTTCTCTACGCACGTGCTGCATGTTGTGAACAAACACACCACGTGATGTAAACAAAAAATATTCGGACGCTATCGTGAAATACGTTTCTAATTCAAATTTAAAATCAGTTGTTTCTGATGAAGGACCGAGGACTGTCTGAAATATAAAATATAATAAAAATAAACAAATACTGTTCAAAAAAAGTACATTTTTAAATTCAAAACTTTTTATTAATATTCTTTCCTATACATATTAAGACAGTATACGTGGATGATCATCACTATATATATATATATATATAACATTTTTGTATGACATATTTCTATAGGCTACTGATGTATATATATATTTAGGTAGCATATCTTTATTCAAAGATTTTTTTTTTAATCGTGTCACCCCAAGCAAGGCATTCCACTGCGACTATAGCGCAGGGGGTTACATAGAGCGATTGGGTATGGGAAATGTCAGAAGGAGGGTGATAGACGACTTAGGATGTACATAGGGAGAGAGTTGGAGAGAGTGGGTGTGAGTTAGTGTGTTAGGAGGTGTCTATTGACCTTACATTTAAACTCCTGGAGGTTGTAGCCGTCGGGGAAACAAGCATGCGGTAGGGAATTCCATAGGCGGGAAGTGCGAGGAAAGAAGCTGTTGGAGTAGAAATTGCGGTTACATTTCATCGGTTTCACTGTAAAAAGGCGGGACCTAGTTCCCAATCTACTATCTCGTGCAAATTCACATCTAGGGGGCACCAGTGATTTAAGTTCGTCAGAGCAGAAGCCATGAAAGTATTTATAGAAGAGGCACAGGGAAGCCACGTCACGCCGGTAAGAGAGGTACTGCAGGCGGTCATCCAAGTCGGTATCAATCACATTACAGATTCTTCACTGTATTTTGTCAAGAACCCCGAGGAGAATAGAAGGGGCACCTGACCAGATGTGGCAGCAGTACTCAATACACGGGCGGATGGTAGATTTATATAAGTGCAGGATAGAGTCAGGCGGAAAGAATTTCCGGGCCCTGCACAGAGAGCCGACTTTCATAGCTGTGGATTTAGCAATGGATTCGACGTAGTCATTCCACTTGAGGTCCGCTGAGAGTGTCAGGCCAAGTAGGCGTAGTGATTTACTCTCTGGGAGGCAAGCCTGTTCCATGCTAATGGGAGGGAGATGCGGTTGTCTGTGGTGGTTAATTGACAGCAGCTTCGTTTTGGAAGAATTGAATTTTACGAGCCATTTCTTACCCCAATCCACCACGGATTGGAGGTCCTTCTCAAGCTCGGTAGCGAGGTTCGCCCTGTCACCAACACCAGATTTTTGATCGAGGCGAGAGTAAACTTTGGTATCCTCGGCGTACATGCCTACTTGTGATCTTATGGCATCGGGAAGATCAGTGATATAGATTAGAAAGAGCGTAGGACCTAGGATAGAGCCTTGGGGTACACCCGCGTTTGTGGGGTAGTTCTGGGAGGCATGTCCGTTTAATACCACCTTCAGTGTGCGGTTAGAGAGGAATGACCGGATTAAGTCCAACAAAAGTCCAGTTATGCCATAGCTTCGCAGTTTCCGTAGAAGGCCGGCATGCCATACTCTGTCGAATGCTTTAGAGATATCCAAGGCGACGGTTCGGGCTTCACCATTATTGTCGAGAGCCTGGTAGCATATCAGCAGTAGACCTGGTGAAGCGGAAGCCATACTGTTTGTCCGAGAGGAGCCCGTGGGCTGTGAGATGCTGAACGACCTCGGCATTGATAATGGCTTCGAACACTTTGCCGAAGATCGGAAGAAGGCTGATGGAGCGGTAATTTGCGGGGTCCGATGGTTCACCAGTGTTCTTGAATATTGGAAAATATAGACATATTTTGTGTACTTATTTTTATACTGAACTTTCTAGTCTTCTAATCATTTTCTTGATGTTAAGATGACATTCATCAAAATCAATTACCACACTTAAAATGTATTACGAATATTGCAGCAGCATATTAAAGTGCATATAATATTTAATAGAATTTTACACTTACTAATTTCAGACCAGCTCTCTTCTATAGAAACGCTTTTTTTACGTGACTACCACAGATAAAGTTAAAATTTTTAAAAACTATATCAGCGCGTTCGCGTACTTTTAAAAAATATTTATTACAACCGAATGCAGATTTTATCGCCGTAACAATAATTTTGTAATTTACCCCTGAAGATGATATTAGAAATTAGCGGCCAGCTTGAATATGAAGTCTTAAACAGGGCTTCTCCAGAAACTCAGAAGAATTTCTATATTGTACATAAGACCCTATCTTTTCGTTCTTCTTGAATTCTGCTTGCTGTGTAGATATGTTTTTTTCTGCGTGGAACACGTGTATAAATAGTTTTGTGTATGACTTAGTCGTAGAAAAAAGTCTCTCAAGGAAAAAGCATGCTTGCCATTCCTTTTCCATTCAGCTAATCCGTTCCATTCGAGAAGTACGGCGTTATTATATCAAGGATATAGTAATACTCATAATAGGTGAAATGTAAATGGGAGAATAAAACTCTCTCCTATTACACTCTTATAGTTGGATCTTTAGGTCTGACAAATAAAAGAACTCGAGAACAAAACAATACAATTCCTGGAGCAAAATATTTCCAAGAAATTCCTACCCCGCTAAAAAAAATTGTTCCGAGAATATGAGTATGACAAATGCAACTCAAGAAGAATCTGTTTAATAATAATAATAATAATAATAATAATAATAATAATGTGGTTTTTTTTTGGTTTTTTTTTTGCAGTTGCACTACAAATAAACTGCAAGAAAACCGAATGCATGGTCATCAGTAAAAAGGGCAGCCCAATATGCCAAATACAGGTCGGGGATTCTAGAATCAAGCAGGTACAAAAATGTAAATACCTGGAAAGTGTTATAACAGAAGACGGAAAGTGCAACACAGAGATCGGAACGCGAATTGACATGGCGTAGGAAGAAGCATTCCACAAGTTCAGTAAAGTATTAAGAAACTGGTTTGCTATGTTCTTTAATATGGCAGTGAATGCTGGACAATATCATCAAAGATGAAGGAAAAACTTGAAGCAGCTGAAATGTGGTTCTACAGAAGGATGCTGCGAATATCATGGATCGAGCAATGATGAGTTCTTAGAAATGATGGAAGCGAAAAGGAAATTAATACTGAGCATCAGGAAGAGAGAGCTGAAGTTCCTGGGACATACAATGAGGAAGGAGGGCTTGGAGAACCTGATACTAACAGGCCAGATAGAGGGAAAAAGAGACAGGGGAAAGCAACGAATAACATATTTGAAGGACCTAATTAGGTGGATGATGGAACGAGGTTTGCATTGTGTAACAGAAGAAGGCGTGCTAAGAGCCACCAGGGATAGGAAGATGTGGAAAGCCTTGATCGCCTACGTTTGAAGGGACTGAGCACATAGAAGAAGTCAGTCAGTCAGTCAGTTAAGTGCCCTACGTAATACACGCTTGGGCGATCATGTCTCGAAAGAGACATGACTGACTGGGCAGAAGATTATCCCGCAGTAGGTTGCCATTGCTTTCTGCGGTAGACTGGTTGCCTACCAAGGCTATAGAACCCAATCTGTCCTGCTATTTAACCCATAACTGGAAGGAAGAGACGGATTAATACCTTTCCCAAGGGTATTTGCGCGTAAGTGAATACAATGGAACTTATTGCATAATAAGCAACACTCCGCAGTCTTTATTATCAACTGTTTGTCTTATTGTTCCTGTTGTACAAACCAATCAGGTCTTCCGCAACACATAAAACCCACTGGTAAATCCAATACTTTCAACGATGCGCTATGCAAAAAAGACAAACAATAATAATAATCTGAAGCCGTTGAAATTAAACAGGTGTTGATAATTAAAATAATGCATTATCTAAATTCTCTTTCGTCCGTATCTTCTCCGTTTCACCTTTATCTCTGCTAGTCTTTCGTCCACGTTTGTTTTTTTGTTTTTTTGTTTTTTTTTTTATGGAAATTTTACACTGACGTTTATTACTTTTACATGTGAAAAACGTAAAAATAAAGATTGAAGACATGTTTTCGACTCGGTTTTTTTTTTTTCATCATACTTTTGCTCTATGTCGCAAGGTTTTTACACTTTTCCATTACTGCCTATTTTTCCTTTCTTTTCTCTTAAGTTTCAACCAGAAAAACCTTTTCTCTTTCTTTCGACTTTTGTCTTTTTCTATATCTGTCTCACACCTTCTATCTATCTTGCTATGCTACCTTTCCTTGTTTGTTTGTTTTTAATCTTTTGACTTTTTTTTCTTGATTTTTTTCCTTTGCTCTTTCTTTATTTCTTACTTTGTTTCTTTCTCTCTTTTACTTGTTCTTTTTTTTACTCTTTTCTTTCTTTCTTTCTTTCTTTCCTTTTTATTCACTCATTATTTTTTTACTATTCTTTTTCTTCTTTCTCCTTTTTCTTCTTTTTACTTTGCATTTTCTTGTTCTGTTTTTCCTTTGTTCTTACTCTATTCTTTCTTTATTTCTTACTTTGTTTCTTCCTCTCTTTTACTTGTTCTTTTTGCTCTTTTTTCTTTCTTTCTTTTTTCTTCACTCATTATCTTTTACTCTTCTTTTTCCTCTTTCTCCTTTTTCTTCTTTCTCCTTTTTCTTCTTTTTACTTTTCATTTTCTGTTTTTAATTCTTTCTTTTCTGAGTTCTTTTTACATATCGATCTTTTGTTTTTTCGTATTTTTTACCAATTCTTTCTTTCCTGATTTTTACTTTTTTTTTTCTTTTTCTTTCTTATGGTCTTTTTCTTTTTATTTTTTCTTTATTTCTTTCTCTCTTATATCATCTGGTTTGTGCATATACCATTGGCGTATATGAGTTGATATTAGGACTTTTGTACATTTCCCATTGGCACCCACCCTCACTTTTCTAATCAATCTGGTCTCGCCTTTAATTTCTGATGACCGAATTTTCTGAATTCGCTTATTACATGATTGATATTTCTCCTCCGACGCTGCAAAGATGACATTTACTCTTCTGCAAGATTCATTCTATCTTCTTCTTCTTCTTACTACTACTACTACTACTGCTGCTACGTTGGTGTCTCACATTGATGAGGTCAAAGAAAATTATTTTCTTTATGCATGAAGTCAACAAGACGGCTCATAACTCAAGAAAATTTCGGAGAATCCTCGTAGAGTAAATGAAGGCAGTTTTCTGGGTGGTTCTACAATCTTGGACTCAATTCCGGTTCCCCCTTGGCGCTCTCTCAATTTTCTAGTTGGTGTACCAAGTGCACCCATTACTACCAGAATTATATCCATATTCCTGTTCCATAGGTTCTTCCTATCCCTAGCCAGTTTCTGCTATTTTATTATCTTTTCAGTTTCTTTCGGGTTCCACTCTTGTATAATAAAGAAGAATCAAGTCGATAATTTGACACTTGCTATTTCCCCTTTATCTATTACAGTAAGGTCGGTTCTTCGTACTTCAATAACATGAACTGTCTGGACTGAGAAATCCCATCTGACTATCATTTTTTTTTTTTTTTTAGCCCTGGCTCAGACTGATGTACTTGTCACTTCTCTTTTACATTAAAACTAAGCTTACGGCACACTTCACAATGAATTCCGTTACCAATCCAATCACATTGTTTTCTTGTTGTTATTGTTTCATCTACAAACAGGAAATTTTGATAGACGGTTCGAAACCTCAACGACTTTGGAAATTCAGTATTTATGCTGAAATTATCTATCTAAACTTATTTATAAATGGAACTTTGTATGTGTTTGTTTGCCTGTGTCTGTGTGTGTCCGTTACCTATAGACTCCGAAACGGCTGAACCGATTTTCTTGAAAATTTACACAGTTATACTATAAGCGTCTGCGAGTGTTCTTAGCTAGGTTTTGTGTCGAGGTACCCCCGATAAATATCGAAAATTGATAATCGAAAAAATCGGGTTATAGAACGAGTGGTCCGATTTTAATCAAATTTGATACACTCATAAACAAAGACATAAGAAACGATATTCACAAGTTTCAAGGTTGCAGTTCTTACAATAGTGCAAAAAATCGATAATATATATAAAAGGCAAGATGTTTGTGTGTGTGTCTGTTTATCTGCTTGTATGTCTGTATTTTTTCAGCCCTTTTATTTTAGTTTTTGCTTAGGGTTTGGCTCTAAGTAGGTATAATTGTAGTTCTTTGTCTCAGCCATGATACCATTTACTCAGAAGACTTATTTAGCCTTCAAAATTCAGTTTACGACGAAAAAAACTTATTTGATATCGATACCAGGAAATCAAAATTTGACTTACATCCATTCATTTTTATTTCAGTCTACTGTTTCGCTTTAACTGTGGAAACAACTGTTGCTTTTTAGTCTTTCGTGCCAACGTCCAAAGAGTTTGAGCTCCAGGACCATGGATTAGTTTTAAAGTTTTCATTACACCTGAGCAACGCCGGGCTATAGTGCTAGTTTTATTTATAAATTTAAATTTAATTATAAATTTATTTATTACATTTATTTATAAATTTAATTTATTTTTGCAACCTCAACGACTTCGGAAATTCAGTATTGATGCTGTCAACAGTGGAGACAACTTCCACTCTCTTTGTTGACCAGGGTTTGTATACTTCCTTCCCATTTTAAACTATCATGGTTTTCCTGTTTTTCTTCTTTGTTCTGTTTGTGTGTATTGTAAAGTCACATAAAATTGTTACAGATCCTATCATCAAGTCGGGGTCAGTTATTATTATTATTATTATTAGTAGTAGTAGTAGTAGTAGTAATAGTCGTAGTAGTAATGATAACAATATTAATCGGGAAAGAAAAAAACTTCACAAATAACTGATAAGGCTTGTCCAGCACAGAGCTGAACAAGAGAGGGTCTGAATCAGGTGCGATCGCTCTGTATTTATCACCTTCCCGCCAATGCTTACGTGACACAGTCAGTCAGTTAAGTGCCATACGTGATACACGATGTCGAAGGAGACATGCTTGACTGCGAAGAAGATTATCCTACAGTAGGTTGCCATTGCATCCTCTGGTAGACTGGTTGCCAGCCAATGTTATAGAACCCAATCTGCCCTATTATTTAACCCATAACTGGAGGGAAGAGACGAATTACTACCTTTCCCAAGAGTATTTGTACGTAAGTGAATGCAAGAAATTCAACTGGAATTCGAACTCGGCTCGCCTATTTGTCGTTCCGAGTCGATATCCATTGCACTACAACAAACATCCTCATGTAACACAGGCTTAATTAAAGTAGGAAATCTGCGCCCGTAAGCTCAGCCAAAAATATCCCTTAGAATCAGCTTAAGGCTGGGTCGGGCTCTTGTTTTTTTTTTCACCCCAGACGAGACTCTACCCTTCGGCGGAACCTTGTTTGGGTCCCTCTCTGCTCGGAAACAGAGATTTGAACAAGATAGTCTGGATCAAGTGTGATCACTCTCCTCTATCCTTGTAGTGTCTATGTATTTAAGAAGATAGGAACATACCATTGCTGGAGATAGGTAAGCATACAACAATATATGAGGAAATGCCTGCAAATTTCATGAGTATAGTTCCGTAAGCCGTCGAACAAACTTCCTGAGGATGTAGAAACTACTCATGAATGCAATCTTTTGCATTTCAGCAAAATTCGGCTCAGCATGTATTTGAAAAATATTTCTGTGCTAAACGGTTTTTTTTTTGTCTCGCACTTCTCACTTGTGAAATCCTCTTCCACCTTCTTGATTTCTAGTCAGCTTTAAACTTCAAAGTTTAACTGCAATGGTCATTGTTATCTTCTTTCTTCTTAATTACTGTTCTTTTATTATTCTCTCTCTTTTATTAAAGAGAGAATAATAAAACAACAGTAATTAAAAAGTAATTAACAGTAATTAAAATTTATTATTCTCTCTCTTTAATAAAGGACGGATGTGTGGTGCGGTGCAGTGGACATCGGCTCGGAACGAGAAATCGGGGATCCTAGTTCGAATTCCATTTGAATTCCTTGCATTCACTTAAGCACAAATACCCTTGGGAAAAGTATTAATCCGTCTCTTCCGTGCAGTTATGGGTTAAATAACTGAACAGATTGGGTTCTATAGCCTTGTCTGGCAACCAGTCTACTGCAGAAAGTAATGGCAATCTACTGCGGGATAATCATCTAACTTTCGAGACCTTATCGCCATAGCGAGTATCACGTATGGCACTTAACTGACCGACTGAATATAATAGAAACATGATTAAGGCTTCTACTGGGCATAAAGTGGGTGATCGGTTTTCTATTGTCATGAAGTAATAAACTGATCCCCCACTAATTACTACTTATTAATATAATAATATAATTCACCAGTCACTCATGTCTCTTTCGAGACATGATCGCCAAAGCGAGTATCACGTATGGCACTTAACTGACTGAATGACTCTTTAATGATATATTCTTTTCTCATTCTTTCACACTCAGTAACCTCTCAGTTCTTTATTGTCTCGTCTGGCGTGAATTGATAGAAAAAGAAATTAATATATTTTGCTATTTGTCCTAGCGCACTAATAGGGGTTGTATGCCTTTACAGTAAGGATCACCCTGTACGGGAGAGCTAGAGAGTAAGAGGCACAGTTTATGGGGTTCACGAGTGGAATATCACAGTTAACACCGTTATATCCGGCATTTTAGGCAAATCTTTGACAATTATATCTGGATTATTATGTTAAATCTGTCCCTTATATGTCAGCGTATGCTAGACAATCTTTGTAAAGATTAAGGAGAGACGCCAAGCAATAGAAATATCGTTCTACAGAACGATTCTGATGAACCATGGACCAAACATGTGAGCAACGACAAGGTTTTGGAGAGGATGCAAACGAAAAAAAGAAAACGAATGATTATATTTCCGTTTGAATAATCGCGTAAATCCGGTATTAATTAATCCGACTTCTCGCGTGTCAGGACTAACCTAGCCAGATGATAACAGACAATCGTACCTTAGCCAATCCGAGATCAAACATACACAGCGTGGGCGGATTGTCAGGGTCAGGAAGGATTTGTCAAGTTACACCAGGGGACCGTGTTATAGGAGCTTAAGTCCGGCGATAGTACGGGAACCGGTGTTTCAACGTGATGTGGCCTTACGTTAGGTATTTACTAAACATTTTCGGTATTTTGTCTTGTACAAAAGAATTTCCTACTGCGTATTACCTTCCCGGTATGCAAGAAAAATGAGAGTGGGTATATTTTGCAATCTATCTATCTATCTATCTATCTATCTATCTATCTATCTCAGTCTATTCCCATCTATCTATTTATCCAAGTCTGTCTGTCTGTCTGTCTGTCAGCCTGTCTATTTATCTTAGTCTGTTCACATCTATCTATCTATCTGCAAAGTAAATCTCAAAATAACGGAGGTAATTTTATGTAGTAATTCATTCAATTCTTTACAGAGAGAGAGAGAGTGAGAGAGAGAGAGAGAGAGAGAGAGAGAGAGAGGGTGTTTAACTGTGATAATGTTTAGCACCAAGGTTGTTATTTTTTAGTGACTTTACTGATAAAATGTCTTTTGGCAAGCAAGTATTTTATCCTAAAGTCCTCGATATCGAGGTATAAATAGAGCGTTGGCGAACAGCCCTGGCATTTGAGAATACCATAAGTGTGTCCTCGCGAAACTTGCAAGTCGGCATGAACCTGCTTTATTAAAGAGACAAAACTCGAAACTTGCAAATGCAAATCCACCTGCACAAAGACTACCCGTCCTGGTTATGACGATAAACTACATCCGGCAGCAATGCCTCCGATCGGGATTATGAGAAACATAAAACCACCTTGTAATTAGAGTTGTTCCCATGTCCACCATGACCCGGTGAGTAGCACCTGTTAGGGTCCCAGCTATGCACAAATACTTACCCACCAAACTGGGGTCAAAACACTAGGAAAATATAAAAATAGATTTTTATAGTAAACATTTCAATGATACATTTTTGAAAAAAAGTTACTGCAACATATTTGACTGACGACCAAAATCCTGTTTACAAAAATACATCAATGAATCTGGATCTACAAACTGATGTCACACAAAAAATACATATTCTCTTCATACGAATCTATCCTAAAAATCTTGTTGGCATTAAATAACCCATTGAGGTTGATATACCGTAAAACAAAATAAAACCAATCCAAACCGAACAAAGACTACGAAACAACGAAAACGTTATTTTTAGTGGATATCCATTTTTGAGTAAATGTTCCGTTTATTTATTAAACAATTTATTTTCATTTACCAGCCTGAATATTCGAGAAATATTACTCAGCCACGGAGGGCAGCGACTATCAAGCAAAGTTGAATAATGCCTTATAAACGCAAATCTTTGACCAAATCGGATTACAGACCGTCGGATCTAGGTTCGATTTCTCCTACCGAGATTAGAATTCTACCAGAGAACGAATGTTTCTTAATATGATTTCTCGAATATTTAGGCCAGTACACAAAAATAAATTAATTTGCTATTTAATAAATAAATGGAAAGTTTATATATATATATATATATATATATATATATATATATATATAGACTCTGTAAGTATGCAGGCCGTAAATTTATACTAAAATAAACCTCCGAAAAAACCATTAACAAACAGAACCTAAATCCGTTACAATCCGGTGTACTAAGACGTCGGATAAATGGGGAGAAAAAAAGAAACCCGCGGAACAAGAACAAAACATTCAATACTCCGCAGTAAAGAAAAACCCCAAACGGAACCAAACACAAGAAAAAGTGCTCAATACAAAGTACGAAAGAAAAGATACAATAGTAGAGCAAAAACACACAAAATCTAGAGTGAGCCAAAACCTACCGCGGTTTCACACTACGGATCGTCACTGCTTAGCCTCGGCCCTGATGATCCGTAGTGTGAAACCGCGGTAGGTTTTGGCTCACTCTAGATTTTTGTGTATATATATATATATATATATATAAAGAGATATATCTACAATGTCGAACTAGGAATCAACACTGTCAGTTTCACGGCTCAGTAAGATCTTCAAACCAAGTTCACAGTGTTTATATGTATGAATGTTTTATTTCCAATATTGAGCTTTTTTAAACATAGAAAAATTTAAGAAATATTAAAAACACAGACACACACATACACAGACACACATTTCTACACACTCCTTTACACATAGACTCACACACACACACACACACACACACACGTATATATTAATAATATACATATTATCCCACATTTTAAGCACGACTCATAGTTTCATGCATTCTGCAATAATCAGGTGCATATTATAATATGCATCTGATGATTGCATAAGTCGAGTTTAAAACGTATAATAATATGTATATTTATTTATATTAATATATATACGTTTTTGCTCTGTTATTTTGCCTCGAGCAATGTTTTATTAACATCTGATAAATATTTATATATTGATGTGTATCTGCGCGTATGCACACACACACACACACACACACACACACACACACACATATATATATATATATATATATATATAGATTGTAACTAAATTGTTGAACTCGTAGGTTTATTTACCTTTTTGTTCATGCATTTACTTTTATAAAGAGTGCTCGATACAAATGTAGAGCGTTATACTGTAATGGTTGTTACAATGTTTTAAATTCATAGTATCACTACACAAAAAATTTCTCATGTTTCGAAGCCAGCCCATTATGTTTTTGGCTTCTTCCTCAGGTGAATTTTTTAGAACTGAGAATTATCTAGTTGAAAAAGCCTGTTTATTTGTGTTGGATTTGTCATTTTTGGGTGTTAGAGGATTGTCTGTATTTTGAGTTCCGTTGACCTTTTTTACTGGTCTTAGGGTCAAGTGTTTGTTTTTGGCAGAGTTCATGATAGGTTAATCTATTAATCTTGAAAGGGCTGGTGCTGCTGGCGCCTAGCGTGTTGTTGTTTGGTTTAGGTGTTGGTAAGTGTTGTTTTGTTTTGGGGTTGGTTTCTCCTTAATTTAATGTATGTTATTTTGTATTGGGGCGAGTGCTTTTTCTTGTTTTTTTTTATTTTTTTATTTTTATAAAATATATTTTTTATAAAATATATCTTTCATAAAAATGTATAGGGGTTGGTAGGTGTTGTTTTGTTTTGGGGTTGGTTTCTCCTTAATTTAATGTATGTTATTTTGTATTGGGGTATATATACGTATTTACACATATATATATATATATATATATATATATATATATATATATATATATATATAATGATGGATTGGCTTGATAGCCTATTACTCATCAATTGATAGCCTATTACGCTCACTTGAGAGTTGCAACCTAATGACTGACTCCACGATCAATTAATTTTGATTTCTAGCCACAAAACCACACCCCTGAAGAAATGATTCAAATCAGTTTAGTGGACATGAGTTCCCGAAGAGATGGACTAATCATTTTCTTTTATTTCTTGGTTGGCGTGTCTTTTGCACAAGCAGCACGTGAAATGTCTTGTTTCTTTTCCCTTGTGGATGTGGGTCCAACGGTCGAAGGCAGTTATTGATGAGGAAGAAATACAGCAAAAGACATTTTCTAGCGACAATTCAGCACCAGAAATTCACAACTTTTTTATAACCAAATAAAAATTAAATTTATTAAAGATTAAAACCTTATTTAGTGATTTCTTTCAAATTAAACCTTTGAAAATGTATTATGTAAAATATGAGTTTGAGTTTTGTTTAACGGCATATCGACACCTATGTGGGTTATTTAATACCAAAAAGTTGGAGTTTGGAGGTTTTTGCTTTTTGTTTTTTTTCATGTTCGGTTATAGTGAGAAGGTTGATTTAGTCAGACTTTGATGAAAAAGTTTTGTTTTATTTATTTTTTTATTTTAGAAAACTGAAGATGCCTTCTAGTTTTGTATGGCTGGTAATATTTTTTCCTTCAGAAATATATTGCTGGTAATTATTTTTTTCCTTCAAAAATGTATTGTTGGTAATATTTTTTCCTTCAAAAATTTATATTTTTCTATAAAAGTTTATTTTTATGTATATATTTTTATAAAAGTTTATTTTTAAACTTTCATAGTGTTTTGACCCCAGTTTAGGGGTTAACTATTTGTCCATAGCTGGGACCGTAAAAGGTGGCACCACTCCGGGTCAGGGTGGACCTCGGAACAACAGCAATTAAGAGATGGTCCCATGGTTCTCACAAACTCCAGATAACAGGCCTTGCTGCCGGATGCAGTTTACCGTCATACCCAGAACATATGTAAAATATGAACCAATTTTTGGTTTCAATTATTAAATAAATCTTAAAGTATTTAATTTTTTAAATTATTTTTATGAAAATGTTTTAGAATTTCAATTAACTTTATTGAAAAAATTAATGATATGACGAATTTTTCTTCTTCTATGTACCCTGTCTTTTCAGAACGTAGGCGATCATGACTTTCTACATCTCCCTAACCTTGGTGGCTCTTAGCAAGCCTTCTCCTATTACACCATGCAACCCGCGTTCCATCATCCACCTGATTAGGTCCTTCAAATATGTTATCCACTGCTTTCTCCTGTCTCATTTCCCTCTGCCTGGCTTGTTAGTATCAGGTTCTCCAAGCCCTCTTTCCTCATTGCATGTCCCAGGAACTTCAGCTGTCTCTTCCTGATGTTCATTATTAATTTCCTTTTCGTTTCCATCATTTCCAAAACCTCATCATGCCCGATCCATGATATCCGTAGCATCCTTCTGTAGAACCACATTTCAGTTGCTTCAAGTTTTTCTTTTATCTTTGATGATATTGTCCAGCATTCACTGCCATATTGAAGAACTGACATCACATAGCAATCCAGTACTCTCTTCTTTGTTTCTAGCGAAATTGTCCTGTTTCTTAATACTTTACTCAACTTCTGGAATGCTTCTTTCGCCATGCCAATTCGCCTTCTGATTTCTGTGTCGCACTTTCCATATCCTGTTATAACACTTCTCACGTATTTAAATTACTGTACCTGTCTGATTTTACTATCCCCGACTTGTATTTGGCATATTCGGCTAACTTTTTTACAGATGACCATGCATTCGGTTTTCTTGCAGTTTATTTGAAATCCTTTCTTGTCACTCTCTTCAGCTACCTTCTGTAGGAGGTCTTGTAGTTTCCTTTCTGTGTCTGCTATCAGCACTGTATCATCTGCGTACCTTAGGTTGTTTAAATTGTTGTTTTGATGACGAATTCAGGCATAACTTCTAGGGTCCTCAAAATATTCTCGTTGTACAAGTTGAACAGATCCGGTGAAAAGACACATCCTTTTCTATCTTTGTATATCTGCTGAATTCGTTACCTGTCCTTATACAAGCGGTTTGCTGCCAGTAAAGATTCTCGATTACTCTTAAGTCTTTCCCAAATATGTCAAGGCTTCTGAGCATCTCCATCAATTCTTTATGGGGCATTTTTAAAACGCCTTCGCATAATCAATAAATCACTTGTATAAGTCCTTCATTTGTATAGACCTTTCAGAGAGCATCCTAATCATAAATATGGCGTTCCTTGTTCCAGTGTCTTTGAGGAAACCGCACTGTCCTTGCCCTATCTCTGGCCTGATTCTGCTTCTCGATCTATTCATCAGGATTCGGACGATCAGTTTTGTTATATGGCTCATTAAACTGATGGTTCTGTGGAGTTCGCACTACCCCACTATTATAAATTTCGTTTATTATTTCAGTAATTTTCTCTATGCCAAATTCTTCCAGGGCTGTCAGCATTTTACTGTTTTCAAGTTTATTACGAATTACTTTATTAAAAATAATTAAAAACAAAATAATTGCTTCATTTTGTTTGGTATGTTTCGATTTACTTGATTAAACAATAAATTTCTTTGCTATAGCCGCATAATAAAAAACCGGAATATGTCACAACCGTAAGAATTTTTTTTTCTTCATGATATGTGTGATTAGTTCGGCGAGACACGGGAAACGTAACTTGACAGATAAACAGCACAATCAGCCTGTTCATGGATATAGGTAATTTCCAGCTTGCGTTATTGTCGGTTGAAATTTATAAAATCTTTTTTCTAAAGCAGTTTTTCAGGAAATTAGAATTCTTAAGTCCGCTAACTTTTATCGCTCTTTCTAGAGCTGATGGGAGTTTCCTTGTAAATCATTTTTGTTGTTATTGTTTTAGGATTTTTAAGGGTTAACAAAAAGGAAATTAATGCTGAGTATCAGGAAGAGACAACTGAAGTTCCTGGGACACGCAATTAGGAAGGAGAGCCTGGACAATCTGATACTGACAGGCCAGATAGAAGGGCAGAGTGACAGAGGAAGGCAGCGAATAACATATTTGCAGGGCCTGATCAGGTGGATGACGGAACGGGGGCTACCAGGAGCAACAGGAGCAAACATACTAAGAGCCACAAGGGATAGGGAGACGTGGAGAACCATGATCGCCTACGTCCTGAAGGGACAGGGCACAAAGAAGAAGAAGAAGAAGAAGGAGGAGGAGGAGGAGGAGGAGGAGGAGGAGGAGGGCTGGAGGCTAAAAGCAAACGGGAAGAGTGGAAAATAGAACATACGCAGGAGGAAAAACATTAATAATTGTTTTTATAAAGGGATTGCAGTATTTATTTCATTCGGCCAAATTTGTAAACCCAATTTAAAGTAAAGAAAAAAATGAGCTAAAAAGAAAAACAGATGCTAAATATTAAGAGAATCTCGTCGGAAAAGTAGAGCAAAAAGAAGTTGTAAAAACATAGTGAGGGGAAGAAAGCAATGCAAAAGAAAGAAGAGAACAAAGAAAACAGGTAAACAGAGAAAGAATAATGTAGAATAAAGCAGTTGACTAAAAATAAACAAGAGAATGAGGAAAAGAAAATGAGATGAAGAAAGAAAGAAAGAAAGAGGCTAATTTAAAACAGAAAAAGAAATAATAGCGTGTTGTAGGGGAAGGAAGAAAGGAAAGAAGGAACGAACGAACGAACGAATAAGCGAAGAGGAAGAGGTAAAAATTAAGGGAAAACGATAAGAAGAAAAAAGTCCAACGAAGAAAGAAACACAGAAGAAATGTGAACAGAAAATGGAGGAAGACAATAACGAAAAAGAAGAAATGAAACTTGAGAGGTTTTAGTAGAAGAAAAGGAAGACAAACAGAATGACAACAGAAGAGAAGAAAGAAAATAAAAAAGAAAACGAGAACCGAAAAAGAAAAAAAAGAAAGAGATGATGATGCAAAAGAAGGAAAGAAAATAGAAAAGAGGATTAACTGGAAAAATTAGAAACCCCCCCCCCCCCGAAAAACGACGATAAAAATGACGACGATAAAAATGAAGATAGAAAAGATAATGATGGAAAAGAAAAGAAAAGGAAAAAGAACGAGACGACTGTGAAAAAAGAAGAAAAGAAAAGAAAAACGGAGATGAAAACAAAAAGTAGAAAACAAGAAAAAATGAAAGGGACAACGATGAACCAGAAGAAAAAGAAATCAAACAAGAAGAAAAAGAAAGAAAAAGAAAAAGAAAAAGAGGGCAGTGAAAGGAAAGGAAAATAAAAGGAGACAGAGACGAGAAAAATAAGAAAAATAGAACTCCCATGCAAGAAAAACGAAAAGAAAGCAAAAAAATATAATGAATAAAGAAAAAAATATGAAGGAAAAGGGGGGAACAAGGAAGAGAAAAGCGCCATAAACAGGGGGAAAATTGTTTGTCTGAACGAAAAACTGTAGACATTCGCACAAAATCAACTTGTAAAACATCTTCACTGATAATGACGTTTTCTGCTTCAACGGAAAAACGAAATATAA
>JBBBDQ010000470.1:135000-167500 GCA_037127315.1 Ascarosepion bandense
TATTTATTGGTTTTCTTCTAAGCTTTCGGCTCACATGAGCCATCTTCAGAGAGGTAGTTTAAACTGAAATATTATAAAATCCACCATCACCGACGATTTTATTTTGTGTTGACATAAAACTCCGCTTGGCAACGGCAATAGTTACCAAAAATAATAAACGCAGTTCTCAAGTTTGCGATGCGGTTTTATGACGTCACACCGCGGGATAGCGCGAAATGATAACAAAACCATGTAGTCAAATGCAATGTAATATGTTATTTCCTGTTTTAAAGTTGATTTTATTGAGTGTTGGTTGTTTTGATTTTATGTACATGGCCTCCAATATCTGCAGGTTCCTCTTACTGTGTGTATGAGTAAGGATCACCGTATTGTTGACCAAAATCTGTCTGATATTACGTACATGTTTATGTTTTTCAGAGAAATGTTGTTTAATAGTACTCTGATCAGAAAGATGACATGTAAGTCTACGGGAGAGCGTGGTTGTGGTAAAACCAATATATGTACTAGGTTTTTGAGTAGTATCAGAGATGCAATCTCTGAATGGGCATGTAAATTGGTACACTACATTGTTTTTTTGTAAAGAATTTAGTTTAGTGCCTGTTGGGTTATTATAGACTATGAGGTCAATTGTTTTAAACTTTTTATAATATATAATGAGTTTAATTGGATTATTACTTTCGACTGGTTTAACATTTCTACGTATTATGTTTTTGAGAGTTTTTTCATCTTGTTTATAATTATTATGTATTTAGTTGCAATAGTATAAGTTAATAGTGTTATGTTTATTTTGATGTAAACCATTATTATTAATATTATCATTATTGTTAGAGCTATTGTTAAGTTTGTTGAGATACATTTTAATTTGTTGATCAATAACGGAGTTAGGAAATCCATTATTGACTAGTGTTTGCTTAATGACCTCATAGTCTATAATAACCCAACAGGCACTAAAATACCCTTAGGAAAGGTATTAATCCGTCTCTTCCTTCCAGTTATGGGTTAAATAGCAGGACAGATTGGGTTCAATAGCCTTGGTCGGCAACCAGTCTACCGCAGAAAGCAATGACAACCTACTGCGGGATAATCTTCTGCCCAGTCAGTCATGTCTCTTTCGAGACATGATCGCCCAAGCGTGTATCACGTACGGCACTTAACTGACTGACTGAATGTGTATTATGTTTAATCATGAGCCGTTCTAAACATCGTATTTTGGCTTTAATTTAAGATGAAAATAAAGGCAAAAATTCTGCAACATTTGGATAATTTTTTATTAAGTTGGTTCTAAGCTTTCGGCTTACATGAGCTATCTTCAGAGAGGTTACAAAGACGTTAACATAAAAACATCCACCATATATGTTAACGTCCTTGTAACCTCTCTGAAGATGGCTCATGTGAGCTGAAAGCTTAGAACCAACTTTAAAAATTATCCAAATGTTGGAGAATTTTTGTCTTTATTATCATCTGAAATTAAAGCCAAAATATGATGTTTAGAACGGCCCATGATTAAACATAACATACATTCATTATCTCGCATATTTAACAGTATATATATATATATATATATGTGTGTGTGTGTGTGTGTGTGTGTGTGTTCGCCTATGATACGGTTTGTACTCCTCTCCGGTCTTTTGAACAGTAGTAGAGGATTATCCCTTGTTTTCTGTTTAAGATTGGGTATCTGGTTCTTTCTAAAAAATGTCATTCTTTCACTCCCAGTAGCCCATTGCATCTTAGTGGCATTATCGCCTTGCTAGATAGATTTAAAAAAAGATTTAAGGCTGGGATCAAAATGAAGTATCTGTTCTCCTGTATAAGGTAAGACGAAAGCCGAGTCATAACGATTCCACCATTAAGACCACGACTTTCTTATTTGCTTTACAAAAAAAAAAAAAAAAATGATAGTGTTAGTGTATACTGACGCCAACGTGACAGTGGCTTTAGGGAGCGTACAATTTGCTCCTGGCTCATATGTACTCCTGATGTTGAACCGGCCTTGCGTCACATCCTGCCAGCGGCATGGGGGTTAAATATCAATAAGGGAATCGACTGAAAGATCGGGAAGACTGTAACAGCCTTTAAGACTTTAAGACTTTATCGTCTTTATTTGCCCAGATAGACTTACATTTATATCAATCTCTGACAAAACTTTGCCCTCAATTAGAAATTTATGAACCAAGTGTTATGAATAAATACATAAATAAAATCATAGATTTACACACACACACACACACACGTACACACACACATACACACACACATATATATATATAATATTATTAAGGTTCTTTAAAATGTATTTAAAGTACTATTATATACTTAAGTGAAATAATATACAAATCTTATATATATATATAGTAGCAGTATAGCCCGGCGTTGCTCGGGTGTAATGAAAGCTTTAAAACTAATCCATGGTCCTGGAGCTCAGACTCTTTGGACGTTGGCACGAAGGACCAAAAAGTAACAGTTGTTTCCATTTAAAGCGAAACCATAGACTGAAAGAAAAATGAATGGATGTAAGTCAAATTTTGATTTCCTGGTATCGATATCAAATACGTTTTTTCGTTGTAAACTGAATTGTGAAGGCTAAATAAGTCCTCCGAATAAATGGTATCATGGCTGAGACTAAGAACTACAATTATACCTACTTAGAGCCAAACCCTAAGCAAAAACTAAAATAAAAGGGCTGAAAAAAAAATTCAGACATACAAACAGATAAACAGACACGCACAAACATCTTGCCTTTTAGATATATATTATCGATTTTCTGCACTATTGTAAGAACTGCAACCTTGAAACTTCTGAATATCGTTTCTTATGTCTTTGTCTATGAGTATATCAAATTTGATTAAAATCGGTCCACTCCTCCTATAACCCAATTTTTTCGATTATCGATTTTCGATATTTATCGGGGGTACCTCGACACAAAACCTAGCTAAGAACACTCGCAGACGCTTATAGTACAACTGTGTAAATTCTCAGGAAATTCGGTTCAGCCGTTTCGGAGTCTATAGGTAACGGACACACACAAGGACATGCACACAAAGTTCCATTTATAAATAAGTTTAGATTATATATATATATATATATATATATATATATATAGGAAAACTCAACACATCTAGTTTTTCTTTTTGTATATCATATTGTTCTGTATAATATCCATTGCACTTACTAGATCTCATAGATCTACCTCTTTAATATTTTATATTAATAAATTTATTTCGTTATCCTCTCAGTTTACGGACTTGATATCTTTACCTATATATATATATATATATATATATATATATATATATTAGAAACAGAAATAGATGTTGTTCCAACGAGAGAAATTGTTATAGAAGAAAAAAGTGCGGGAAGCCGTGAACGTTTTGTTTAAAGTGTAGATTTATTCTTCTTATTAATATACATATTACTTGGTTTTTGTGTAATATATTAAGTGTTTATAATGGGATTTGTGTCGCTACACGTGTTGCGAGTCCAAAGTTGACTCTTCAGGCAAATAAACTTCTGATTTTACATAACGAGATTCGTCTGTATTTCTGACAGCCATAAATAGCGTGTATATATTAGATAAGTGGTCGTTGAAATTGCGAAAAATAGTACTTCCTTATTCCCAAAACAATAAAAAGAAATTGATGACCCGTAAAACTGAATCAAAATCGCTGAAAACTATTTTGAAGGAAAAAGACGAATTCAAATTTCGTAAGTCGGTGTAAAAAAGTTTTCTGAGTAACGAAGGGTGAATAATTCCCCAAACGCAAGAGATTTAACGAACGAGTGTAAAAAACAAACAAAAAAAAAACACGCACGCATATGAACTTTCTAATCTGCTCACCGACCAATTGTTTATATATAAACGGTACTTTAGGCCATTAGAAGGACAAACGGATCTCGATATGTAAAGTCACAAGTTTATTCGTCTAAAGAGAGTAGCGAAACAAATATCTTTATGGTAACTTAATATATTATATAAAAGAACGTTATATTATTATTATTATTATTAATAATAATAATAATAATAATAATAATAAGTCTACTATTTAAACAAAATGTTCACAGCTTCTTGCATTTATATATATATATATATATATATATATATATATATATGGTATAGAATTTTATTAATCCAGTGTAATTGGAATGCAATTTATCGACATGTTGGAAATGGTGGTAAGCCGGAAGAGAGCTAAAGGAAGCCTCATATAGACAAGTGAAAGGCATTGTGGGTAGGTGGTTGGAGATAAAAGCAAACGCTTACCTGATGAAGAGTAGATTATTTCTTTTCTCTTCAGGCGAACGCCGGTGAGCGGGAAGGGAAGGAAGTGAAGAATACGTAAACGAGGAATTTAGTGAACAGTCAGGAATTTGGAAATCACAAGCTATTTCGGTGAATTAAACTTATTTTTAATCATTTCACCCCAGACAAGGCATTCCACTACCACTATTGCGCATGGGGTTATATAGGGGAAGGTAAAGAGAAAGAGTGGTTAGATATAGGAAATGTCAGAAGGAGGGTGATAGATGGGTAAGGATACCGAGGCTGGGGGTTGGGTAGATGGGATGAGTGTTTGAAAGAATGGATGCGAGTTAGTGTGTTAGGAGGTGTCTATTGACCTTACATTTAAACTCCTGGAGATTGTAGCCGTCGGAGAAGCAATCATGTGGAAGGGAATTCCACATCGAGAAGTGCGAGAAAAGAAACTGTTGGAGTAGAAATTGCGGTTACATTTTATCGGTTTCACTGTAAAAGGGTGGGACTTAGTTGCTAATCTAGTATCTCGTGCAAATTCGTACCTAGTGGGCACCAGTGATCTAAGTTCATTGGAGCAGAAGCCGTGAAAATATTTATAGAAGAGACACAGGGAAGCCACGTCGCACCGGTGAGAGAGAGATTGCAGCCGGTCTGCCAAGTCGGTATCGATCACATTACAGACTCTCCGTTGTACTTTGTCAAGAAGCCCGAGGAGAATAGCAGGGGCACCCGACCAGATGTGGCAGCAGTATTCAATGCACGAGCGGATGGTAGATATATATATATATGTGCTGGATAGATTCAGACGGAAAAAACTTCCGGGCCCTGCACAGAGAACCGACTTTCATAGCAGCGGATTTAGCAATGGATTCGATATAGTCATTCCACTTGAGGTCCGCTGAAAGTGTGAGACCAAGGAGTCGTAGTGTTTTACTCTCTGAGAGGCAAGCCTGTTCCATGCTAATGGGAGGTAGAGGCGATTGTCTATGATGGTTAATTGATAGCAGCTTTGTTTTAGAAGCATTAAAATTTACGAGCCATTTCTTACCCCAGTACACTACGGATTGGAGGTCCTTTTCAAGCTCGGCTGCAAGATTAGCTTTGTCACCCACACCAGATTTTTGATCGAGGCGAGAGTAAACTGTGGTGTCATCGGCGTACATACCTACTTGGGATCTTATGGTATCAGGGAGATCATTAATGTAGATCAGAAAGAGCGTAGGACCTAGGATAGAGCCTTGAGGGAGACCCGCGTTCGTATGGTAGTTCTGGGAGGCATGTCCGTTTAATACCACCTTCAATGTGCGGTTAGAGAGGAAAGACTGGATTAGTTCAAACAAATGTCCAGTTATACCATAGCTCCGCAGTTTGCATAGGAGGCCAGCATGCCAAACTCTGTCAAACTCGGTTCGGGCTTCGCCATTCTTGTCGAGAACCTGGTATATATACTCGGTGATGATCGTTAGCATATCAGCAGTAGACCTGGTAAAGCAGAAACCATACTGCTTGTTCGAGAGGACCCTGTGTGCTGTGAGAAGCTGAACCACCTCGGCATTGATAACCATGGAAGAAACTGTTAAAATGCGGAGTCTTGGTGATATGATTAGACCCTTTGATAGGCCAAGAGAAGAATTCCATACCGCATAGAGCAATATTCCAATGCGAATGGAGACACCCGTTGGTCATGCCTGAACGGGAAGCAGAAGGGAGAAACCCAGTTTGATCCAGTTTGGGGAAGAAGTCTGGGTAAAGCCGGCTGATGCTCGATGTACCACACAATGGGAGAACGGTAACTGGAGTCAGTCAGTTAAGTGCCATATGTGATACACGCTTGGGCGATCATGTCTCGAAAGACTGGGCAGAAGAAGTAGTTGCTTTCTGCGGTAGACTGGTTGCCGACCAAAGCTATGGAACCCAACCTGTCTGTCCTATTATTTAACCCATAACTGGAAGGAATAGACGGATTAATACCTTTCCCAAGGGTATTTGCGCGTAAGTGAATACAATGGATTCAACTGGAATTCGAACCCGGCTTCTCGGTTTCTCGTTCCGAGCCGATATCCACTGTACCACAACGCACATCCACGTAACTGGAGTACAGTCACAAAAAAAACATTTCTGTGAATGGAACTCCTCGGCACATCCTTGATGTGCGACGAGTAACTGGCTCCCCGAATGACGGTGACGATGTTGGGGAACATAGTGATAATATGAGGTTTACTCCAGCTCGTACATCAGGAAGAGAGGTGATTCTACCTTACTGGTCACGGGACTATATGATGTAATAATGACCTTAAGATCAGGAGGACGTGTAATTAGAATACAACTTACCGGCATACTGAAAATGGTGGGAAGCCGGAAGAGAGGTAAAGGAAGCCTCATATAGACAAGTGAAAGGCATTGTGGGTAGGTGGTTGGGGATAAAAGCAACCGCTTACCTGAAGTGGGGGAAAATTATTTTTTTCTCTTCAGGCGAACGCCGGTGAGCGGGAAGAAAAGTGAAGTGAAGAGTACATAAACGAAGAATTTAGTTCGGAGTCAGGAATTTGGAAATAACATCAGGCATATTTGTATCCATTTAAATTTTATTATTTAACCATACTCGTATTTGAATAGGCGCTCCGATTATATATTAAACGGTATACTCATTTATTTTCACTTATCGGCCTGAAATTTCGATAAATCTTTTTTTTAAAAAAGTGTCTTTAGCCAATGCGGAAGACCGCATTGGCAAAAGACAGTTTTTCCTCTTGTCTCTTTTTAATAATTGTGTCTCTTCTACAGATACATTCCATCTAAGAATTAATATATATATATATATATATATATATATATATATATATATATATATATATATATATATTACGGAAATTAACGAAAGTTAAGGAAATTGGTTAAAAGCAACCGACAATTTGAAATTATTTGTTTGAACTTATTTTTGATCGATATTTGTATTTAAGGAGATATTCTGTTTATAATTGAACAGTATTATATATTTACATCTACCGGCCTGATTATTTAACTCTTTCAACGATAATGCTATTAGGCTTATCAGACGATATAAAAAGATTTGGTAAATTTTCGTTTTAAGTCCCGAAGGCTTTTATCTCTTCAGATTTTTCAAAAATAGCCATATTTCCGTGCAACTCTATATGCTGAACTCCAATCAACAATTAGATATTGAAGAAACCTACCTTTTTTTATGTTAACGACCAGAAAAAAAAATCGAACTTCTCGCTATTTTTGTCACCCACTACTGTCACACTGACAAGTTATTCACTGATGAATGACTTTAGGTGTAGGAAACAAATTTCGGCCTATTTACTTCCTTTAATGAAATGTCTTTGAAAAAGCTACTATACGATTTTTTTTTTACGGTACTCAATTTCAGCAGAAAGTTGCGTGTATTTGCGTGTTTGTTTTTTTCATTTTCTTTTGTGTTTTGTTTTTTTGTTGCCTATTTTTTTTTTTTTTTTTGGTTGGTAATTAATTTGAAAAGTTGCGTGTACTTAATTATTAGAAAAAAGTTAACTTTCAAATATATGAAAATAAGTGATAATTGTAGTTTTACTTAATTTTTTCAGACGAAAGTTAACTTTCAAATGTATGAAAATATAGAATTTTTTTTAACGAAAGTTAACTTTGAGGTTAAGTAAAACTACACTTATCACTTATTTTCATATATTTGAAAGTGAACTTTCATCTGAAATTAAGTACCAAAAAAAAAAAAAATCAAACAAATTAATTACCAAAACAAAAAAGAGGAAAAAAGAACACGCCTCCACCTAAAAACATTCAGCAGCGAATGTAAGCAGGTAATGGGGACAAAAAGCTCGAGAAGTCCGATTTTTCTGGTCGTGAACATTAAAAAGGTAGGTTTCTTCATTATCTAATTGTTGATTTGAGTTCAGCATATACATTTGCACGGAAATAAGGTTATTTTGGAAAAATTTAAAGGGATAAAAGCCTTCGAGATCTAAAACGAAATTTTACCAAAAATTTACATGAAATAAATCGACAAAACTTGTCTATATTATTTAATGAAACTTGCATCAATGAAAAAATGTTGCCTAAATACACACACACAATATATATATATATATATATATATATATATATATATAATTAGTTTTTGGTCATAATTAATTAGACTAGTACACAGTTGTATTAAAAACTGTTCAATAAATTTATATTGTAGAACTTTTGAATATTTTTCATTTGGAAATTACTTATTTCTAGGCGATTTATAATAACAGATTTTCCAATATTTTTAAAACGTTAAAATCAGTTATTATAAATCGCCTGAATATACCGAAAGGTTGAGACCTAGGTTGCGCAAACAACTCGTTTTCAAATGAAATATATATATATATATCACTCGGCTTGAAGCAAGTGGATGTGTCTATTCACACTAAGGAGCTGTGATACAGCGAAACAGACTTGTATGTTGATGACTAATATATATATATATTTATATATATATATAAAACCAGGTAAAAAGGACACAAGGTTTTACGATTTTGAGTTCTCTGGCATTTACTTTTTTTAAAAAAAGTGCTCAATACAATAAATATTGTAGAGCTTAATATAATTATATGGAACACACACATAAATTTTATATCTTCCCACATTTACAAATAACAAACGTATTGTTTCTTGTATTCAAATGAAAATCATTTTCACAGCTAACATCTAACATTGCCTGATGATGAGATAGAAATCTCGAAACAAATTTCCGTGGCTCAATGAATTTTTAATTATACAACAAATATATAAATATGTGTGTGTATATATATATATATATATATATATATATATATATATATATGCGTGTGTCAATGTGAATTTAGACATACAGATATATACTTACATATATATGAATATAGATATATAAATTAGAGTTTATAACTATATTTAGAATTACAATTAATGTGGGGAGCTTTTTCACTTAAATGAGCAGTTTTGCTTCAAACATGTCGACTACGAAGTTTCGAGAAGGCATTAGTGTTATGTTTTCACACTTCGGTTATCTCAACTTATTTATAAATGGAACTGTGTGTGTGTGTGTGTGTGTGTGTGTGTGTGTGTGTGTGTGTGTGTGTGTGTGTGTGTGTCCGTTACCTATAGAAACGGCTGAACCGAAACGGCTGAACCGATTTTCTTGAAAATTTACACAGTCGTACTATAAGCGTCTACGAGTGTTCTTAGCTTAGTTCTTGTGTCGAGGTATCCCCGATAAATATCGAAAATCGATAAGCGAAAAAATTGGGTTATAGGAGTGGTCCGATGTGCGTTGTGGTACAGTGGATATCGGCTCGGAACGAGAAACCGGGGAGCCGAGTTCGAATTCCAGTTGAATCCATTATATTCACTTACGCACAAATACCCTTGGGAAAGGTATTAATCCGTCTCTTCCTTCCAGTTATGGGTTAAATAGCAGGACAGATTGGGTTCTATAGCCTTGGTCGGCAACCAGTCTACCGCAGAAAGCAATGACAACATACTGCGGGATAATCTTCTGCGCAGTCAGTCATTTTTCTTTCGAGACATGATCGCCCAAGCGTGTATCACGTATGGCACTTAACTGACTGACTGGTCCGATTTTAATCAAATTTGATACACTCATAGACAAAGACATAAGAAACGATATTCAGAAGTTTCACGATGTTTGTGTGTGTGTCTGTTTATCTGCCAGTATGTCTGTATTTTTATCAGCCCTTTTATTTTAGTGTTTGCTTCGGGTTTGGCTCTATGTAGGTATAATTGTAGTTCTTAGTCTCAGCCATGTTCCCATTTACTCAGAGGACTTATTTAGCCTTCAAAATTCAGTTTACGACGAAACAAACTTATTTGATATCGATACCAGGAAATCAAAATTTGACTTACATCCATTCATTTTTCTTTCAGTCTACGGTTTCGCTATAACTGGAAATAACTATTGCTTTTTAGTCTTTCGTGCCAACGTCCAAAGAGTCTGAGCTCCAAGACCATGGATTAGTTTTA
Source organism: Ascarosepion bandense (assembly GCA_037127315.1). Taxonomy (NCBI): domain Eukaryota; kingdom Metazoa; phylum Mollusca; class Cephalopoda; order Sepiida; family Sepiidae; genus Ascarosepion; species Ascarosepion bandense. Next base: position 145,259 of record JBBBDQ010000470.1, read on the forward strand.
AAGCTTTCATTACACCCGAGCAACGCCGGGCTATACTGCTAGTATATATATATATATATATATATATATATATTATCGGTGTTTGAGTGCGTGCGCGAAAAATACTTTTGTGCGTATACCCTGCGGCTTGTTCTTTTATGCCAGTAAATATGTTTGCGTTCAGATGTCATAAGTGGCTCCGTTCAGGGGTTGACAGGATGAAAGATGTTTCTGTGAGCGTAAAAACGGGTCCCCAGAATATATATATGTATATGATGTCTCCCCCAAAATTCACTTCATTTTGTAGTGTAATAACATACCCAATTCTCACTCAAATTATCTGAAACTTTAAGAAAATTGTGTAAAAACTAATGCGCATGAACAAAGGATGCTGGAATTTTTTTTTTTTTTGTCTGTGTGTGTGTTTGTTCTGGTGAAACACACCTATTCCTCAGCTAATAGACTCTCTCTCTTATATTAATAAGTAATAAGAGTTAACAGGAAGTTAAATCGAGAATTTCTTGGGAAGTTCTAGAGAGTTCTTTAGAGTTCTATTGGAGTTCAGTAGAACTGCTAGGCAGTTGATATTAGTCGGAAGTTAGCTGAATACTAAGGAGTCAGCTTACAGTGGAAGATTACCAAGTTCCTAACATTTTGGGTGCGTTAAGTCGATTAGCGACCGACATAGCACGATTATAACCTTCAGTGCGAGAACTACGCCACAACAGTGTTATAGGTATGTAATCTTCGCCATTTTGTTTAGATTCCTCTCATTTGTGCGTATGTTTAGTCGAACCAACACAACAACTTTAGTTCGATTTTTCCCTTTGTCGTACACAGTTCCATCCAACCTTAATTGCTGTTGTAGAATCTGTTGGATAGTATTTTTACACTGAATGGGAAAAGGAAAAAAAAATTCCGGAAAGAAGAGATTTTTTTTTTTTTTTCAAAAACATATGTTAGGTTTTCAACGTACCTGACGTTATTTTGTGAGTCCATGAAATTCGACGTCTAAAGTCCTATTTTTTAAATTCTCCACTCAATGAAACAAATTCTACTTGTTAGTTTCTTTTCGTTCCAATCCTCAAGGTGTAATCTCATCTTCGTCGCCAGTTTTGTTATGTTTTTAACACGACAAAACAATACGGTAATGGAAAAATGACACACTCGCCGAGTATTGGAAATAACTAGGGAATTTATTATTGTGGAAACATGAGTACAGCGAACAGTTGTGGATGTTGAACAACCTTGTGTTTATAGAGAGCGTGGCAAACCTCAGCTTGCCATGTTTGCTCGCCTCTACCAGAAGTCCCTTCCCCTTGTCTTCCAGCATGCACCTGTTAGCTGAGGAATGGACTCCCTTGAATGGTCCAGGGGAGGTAACTTTTGACCCTTTTTTATGGTGATCCTAATACATTTCTTTTCCGACTTCATTTTCCTTTACGTTTTGGACTGATGGATCCAGTTTGCATCTTCGACTTGATAATTGAAAGGCTAACACCAACAATAGCCGTTAACTCTCTGTAAGGCTTGCCAGTGTGTTCGTGAAGCGTTACAATTTTTGTACGCTTCCTTGGAGTAATGTCCATCGCAGACAATGGCCGTAGGACAACTAAACGGTAGTCAAGACTATAGTGTCTGTGCGTGATAAAAGTCTGTTACAATCACGGATGAAACAATATTTTTCAAGGACAAATTTCATCATACATCCCGAAAATGTTCTGCGCAATATTGTAAATGGTATAATCAGAGGAAAATAGATATCGTTTACACCCTGTCACTCCAGTGGGTCTAAAACTGACTGTATGATGAAAGAAAAAAACTAAAGCAGTTGTTTCAGTTATTTTGCGCAAGGGTATTCTTTACGTTTTTATTCACCGCTGCTGCAATCATATATTGAACATGCAGCTCATTGAGTCAAGTCACTGAATCGGCCTTTGACAATAATTATTGCGTGGGATCGACTCGCATAAAGTTTGAATTGTTTCGAGAGGAATTTTTATCCATTCTTCAGCTAAAAGAGTCTCCAATTCTATAAATGATGATGGTAGAGGATATCGACTCTTCTCTTGTTTATCTAAAATAAAACATAAATATTCAATGATACTGAGATCTGTGAATGTGGTGGTCAAATAAGATGTTCTACTTCATTAGAATGTTCCTTGTACAATTCAGCTACAATTTTAGCAGTATGAATGAGTGCATTATCATCCTGAAAAACGGTATTTCTCTCCGGAAACAGTTTCTAAATAATAAAATAAAGTTGACCACTTAAGATTCTAAAGTATTCCTAAATGTTTATTTTAATAAACTTCGGTGTTTCTGAAATGAGGTAATGTTTACTCTGTTTTCATTATTGTCTCCATCTTAGTTGTCATTTTCACAATATTTCGGCCGCTGTATGCTCCGGCTTTCTTCAGGTTATGTACCCCATTACGTGAGTTAAATACCAGGCTACAACAGTGTTGAACAAGTAACTTACATGGTTAGAGGGAGATAACTCATGACTTCCAAAAGAGGCACTACTACACAAGGAATAGAGTTCATATAGTTCAGTGATTGTAGGACTGAACTATATGAACTCGGTTCGAAATTCCTAGCACCTGAAAAAAGCCGGAGTGTACAACGGCCGAAACGTCGTGAAATTAGCAACGAAGACGAGGATTAGTAGTCCAAATAATGTCAATAGTGTTTAATAAACTCATTTATATATTATCTGTGAAATAAAAATTAAAAAATGGAGTACTACTAATATTAAATCAATAAACATAAAAATAGACAAGCTTTTTAATCAAATTTTCTAACTTATGCTATGATGGTATTAAATGTGTCCATTGTTTTGTCCACTCCTGTCTACACACACACACATACACGCACACACACGCACACACAAAAACGCGCGCGCACACACACACGTATATATATATATATATATATATATGTGTGTGTGTGTGTGTGTGTGTGTGTGTGTGTGTGTGTGTGTGTGTATAAATATATTTTTTTTTAATCCGAAGTGGAAGAGTAGGAAGGTAAATTCCAAGAACCTGATGTTAATTAATATAAAGAAATTTTTAACATTAAAAAGTGATGCAGGTAGAGAGCTCAATATATATATATATATATATATATATATATATATATATATATATATATCAGCATGCAGTGTGGGTATAGAAGAATCGAAAGGAGTATCCTGTACATACAGTGGTAGGATAAATCTCTAAGAGAGCTCTAAACGTATATACATATAAATATATATAGACCAAATATAAGAAAAATTAAGGCAGACACATTACCATGAAATAACGTGTCTGCCTTAATTTTTCTTATATATATATATATATATATATATAATATGTGCATGTGTGCTTGCGCTTTTGTGAGTTTACGTTGTGTGTGTGTGTATGTGTGTGAGAGAGAGAGAGGGGAAGTTCACTTTAATGGGTCTTCATTAAATGCAATTAATCCTGGTTTCCTAATGACTTTCTTTAATTGTTTTCATATTTTCTCATGACCTTCTAAATCCCTAGGCGTCAAAAAGCACTTTTGCACATGAGTGTTTATATGTACATACATGCATACACATAAAACATAATATATATATATGTGTGTGTGTGTGTGTGGTTTTCATTAGAGATGTCAAACAAGTTGTTTTTGGTTAACGTTTTTGTATAATTTTTTCAGTGCTCTTATAATTATTTTCTTTTCAGAACAAAAATTATATAAAAATTGTCCATATTAGACATTTTTCTTGATAAAGGAATCAATAACAACACTAACCATATAGAAAAGAAACAATAAGATTAATATTTTCTACAAAGATCAAATGGATAGTAACTATAAACAGAAAGAATCTTCACTTAGAAACATGACAAGGAAATACGCAACTTAAGTCGACATAAACAGAACAAAAAACATAATCTAGCAAAATTTAATACTGCTAACCTTATCGTCAAAAATAACAATTCACCTAAATCTATATCGTTTAAGGTTTTATTGGAATTTTATTTAAATCTCCACATGTCCTCCATCATTAGCCATACAAAGGGTAATACAATTTTGCAATACACGGAAAGCATTTGCCAACTGATTTATAGTAATGCCTGAAATTACATTAGTTATTTTAGCTTTCAAATCTTCTAATGAAGTAGGTTTGGTTGCATACACAATTGTTTTCACATTTCCCTATAAAAAATTCTAATAGAGTGAAATCTGGCGAACGTGGAGGTCAATAAAATGGTTCACCCTTTCCGATCCATCTGTTAGGAAATTCCTGATTTAGAAACTGTGTAACACGCAGAACAAAGTGACAAGGAGATTCATCTTGTTGAAACTAGGAACATTAAACTTTATATCATTTTTACATGTTATTTCTATCACAAATACAAATAAAGTGCACACGAGCTTTATGGACACCCTGTATATGAATAACTACCTTTATAAAATAAGGATACTTATACTAATGTAACCCCTGATTTCTTCTGCAAGTATATATATATTTTTTACAACATTAATTTTTTAAAATAATTTTTAGAATTTTTTAAAATTAAATTTTATTTTATTATTTTATTATTTTTATTTTTATTTTATCTAAATCTAGAGTTATCATTAATTAGATTGAATTAATTAAATTTAATTAAATCATATGTCAGCTTTTTCCCCTAAATATTTTTTCTAAAACTCTTTTTAATAATACTTTAACCCATTTATAAACGCTAGTTTTGTTTGACACGTATCGAGTGTCTCTAAAATATGGAAATCTTTCTTTTTTTTTCTCTTCTTTTTCCTGCTCCTTCTTACCCCTTCCCTCCCTCTCTTTCTGTTTTGTTTAACCCACTTCTCAATCAAGCACCAATTCCTATTCCATCCGTTAACCATTTTCCCTTTGTAAAACTAGACAAAGCCAAATTTTCAAATTTTTCACTTACAACTCAATCAAAAAGTAAAATTGTCCAAAATCTAAAAACAGACATTGATTTCTAACCGATTTTTTTTTTTGTGACGTGAATTCTTAACCTTCAATTTTTTATTTCTTTTTTATTTCATTTTGAAATGTGGTAGTTGCTGATGAGATGTGACATTTCTCTTAGGGATTTCATGTTGAAATGGTCATTCAACAGTTTTGAACATCGAAATTTATTTTATTTTATATATATATATATATATATATATATATATATAGGTGGCGTAAATACTCTTGCAAATGATATTAATCCGTTTCTTCTCTTTCCCGCTATAGGTTTTAGCAGGACAGCTCGGGTTCTCTAGCCTTGGCTAGCAACCAGTCTACGGCAGAAAGAAATGTCAACCTACTGCAAGAAAATCTAGGAAAGTCTAGTCAGTTATGGATCGAAATATATGATTGTCTAAGCGTGTGTCACTGAATGAAGGTATTTGCGGACGCAGTGAAAACTGTAAAATAAAACATTTAAAACAACTAAAATAAAACAACTAAATTTATTGATACAAAACATTGTACACGTAGGCAGCAATAACATCTTCCGAACTTTGTGCAGAATCGACTGGGCAATTTCCCCCAAAACGTGTCGTCTCAACACTGCGTATGGCAACAGTTACAGCCTGTAGGTTCAACCCAGGCCTTAACAGATAGTCCACGAGTCCACCATTGCTGTTCTAAAAAGTTAAAAGGACAATGATTATTGCCTAACTGCAGGCGTACAATAACATGTACTCAAAAACTATACTTATCCTGCATATATACCCTGATTGAGCACTCTGGAAGAATGGTAGACTTTGAAAAACAGTAGCTACTCTGGCATCTACGCATCGTTGATTCAGCAATGACTTAGAACACGCTCAGCTGTTGGGCGTGTGTAATGATTAAATACACGCTAAAAAGTATGCCTTCTTCTACCGAGCGCCCATAGCTCAGAGGTAGAATCGCAGACTGACGCCAATTTGGTCGGGTTTCAATCCTGGGTAAAAAGCAATCGGCTGTCTAACCGTACTGATGAGCTGCGAAACAGATCTTTCTGCGGTTGATTATACATATATATATATATATATATACTACCGGCCATAATTATTAGGCTACCTCAGTGTTTTAAAAAAATAATGTATTTCATACTATTTTTTAGTATTTATTGCCAAGTGAATAATTGTAAATGAAAATAGAATGGTTCTTTTGTTAATACTGCACAATAACATGTGCATCAAATGAATTTATAAATCTTTAATAATTACCTATATTGCAGTTTCATCAATGAAAGAATGAAGAAAATTTAGGGTGATTCGGACGAGTTCATCTTTGCTTCCTTGCCTTGTAGAATTTTTCAAAATAATAGTAACAAAAGAACCATCCAAAATTGAATTTTTTTATATGTTGTAATGTCATGGTCATGCATGTGCTAAAGCATGAAAAAATGTTCTTTTTACAAGCATATTAGAACATTACTACAGTATTCATAGCTGATTCTATTAATTGACGGCTTGAGTGTTTTAATGAATAATACATCGAGAATTTGTAGTTTGCTTTTGTTGTTTTCTTCATGTAGAATAGTTGTATTATCGATCATTGTTAACGTCCTTGTAACCTCTCTGAAGATGGCTCATGTGAGCCGAAAGCTTAGAACCAACTTAATAAAAAATTATCCAAATGTTGGAGAATTTTTGTCTTTATTTTCACCTGAAATTAAAGCCAAAATACAATGTTTGGAACGGCTCATGATTAAACATAATAGACATTCATTGTCTCTTATATTTAACAGCATATATATATATATATATATATATATATATATATATATATATATATATATATACCCTTGTGTAAATTGAAACAATTACTTTAATTTCCTTTCTTCCACTATACGGTCAGTTTTAGATCCACTGGAGTGACACTGTATTCGATTTAAATTTTCTCCTCAGATTATGTAGATTGCAATGGTGAATTTTAACGCTGCACGAACACATTGGCAAGTCTTTCAGAAAGATCGCAGATATTGTTGGTGTAACCCTTTCAACTCTCAATCGTGTTATCAACCAAAACTGGACTTATCATTCCAAAACGGAAAGAAAAATGGGGTCGGAAGAGTAAAACAACGCCAAGAGACGACGTATACGTGATCAAGTAAAATGTGAAAGATCGTCGGAAGACATTATTCGTTTTGCTTCAGTTAATTTGTTCAAGGGTGTACTTAACTAATACAGTTACAAGGAAACCTATAGAAAAAAAGCTCAAGAAATTGATTCTTCTAAATGTTATGGTGCCCTATCTATAGGAATTGACTCTTCCTCCGTCAATATAATACTACCTGCGTGACTTCTCAGTGACAGTCTTGAGGCAGTGTAGTAACAGTCAAGAAGTAGCGTAACTATACCGTTCGGACTTACACTTCTATTTGCTGATTACGAACACTTATTATTGTATATATTGTTCTGTTATTCTAATAGACCGTTTGAACCTATCTTCCTGTTTCTGTGTCTTTCTTCCTGACTCAACAGGCCGCAACAACTTGGTGACGAAGATTTCGCAACAACAACTTCACAACACTAAAATATTACAGATTTGAACAATATTTGTATTGAATTTAATTTATCTTTCTTCTTCGTGTGTCGTGATCCTCTCAGGACGGAGGCGATCATAGATTTCCATAATTTCCATTCCTTTGTAGCTCTTTATAAATTTTATCATTTTTATTTTACCTCACTCTTGTTCCGCTATCCATTTACTCAAGCTCACTATATTATGTGTTGATTTTTATCTGTAACTCTTTCTCTCTATCTGTCATGTAAGTATCAAATTTTCCAATCCTTCCTTCCTCATCATGTGCCGTTCCTGATGTTAAGTATTAGTTTACTTTTTGTTTCCATTTTCTCCAGAAATCCGTCGTTACTCAGTATTCTTCTGTAGAACCACATTTCTGTTGTTTCGTGTTTCCTCTTCATCCATAATGAGATCGTCCATCTCTCACTGCATTTCCTCTTCATCCATAATGAGATCGTCCATCTCTCACTGCCATATGGGAGGATAGATTTCACATTACTTATCAATTAAAAAAAAGCATAGGTTCCTGCTCATCGGCTTATAGGTTTTATTTTACCTTTATTCCAACGTATTTATGATTCTTGATCAAAACATTATACACTTCATTACTTTATTGCGAGCTTTCTTCTTCTGTCAGACGTGTCTCTTCAGGGAGTGAGCGATTATGGTTCTCCACAACTTCCTGTCCAGTGTAGTACTTGATAATTTTTGTCTGTTTTATATCCTCTCACTTCAACTTCCACTATCCATTCACACAAGCTCATCAGCTAAGTGGCTAGTAGCCTCCTTTGGCTCTTTTACATTTAATGCCCTACTAGTGTTACGTTCTCCAATCTTCCTTTCCTCATTATGTATCCAAGAACTTTTAGCTGCAGCTTTTTCATTCTGAGTAATGGTATTTTTCTGTTTTCCTTAATATTTCCGCGCTGCTTACAGGCTCAGTCCTGGAATTCTCAGTATCTTCCTGTAGAACGACATTTCCCTTGCAAAGTCCTTGCGTCTATGAGGAAATTACCCGGCATTCCTTGACACATTTAAGGATTAATATTACATAGAAACTCAACCATCTTTTCTTTATTTCAAATGAAATTTACCTGTTTCATATTACTTTCCTTAGCTTTTTGGAAGGCATCTTTAGCCATTCTAATGCGCCTTCAGATTTCGGTAGCATATTTCCCAAATTCCTTTAAAATACTTACCAGGTATTTAAATTTCTGTATTTGTTTAATTCTGACATTTCCAATCCTTTTTCCCAAGTTAACATTTTGTCTTTATAAAACTGACGGTTAGTCCTTTCTTCTCGCTTTCCTTTATCACGTTCTTTAGGAGTTACTCTAGTTTTCCTACGGGCTTCATACCGTCTCGTGAAAAATTATTTTTAAATAAAATTTTTTGGTAGATGTACTCTTCAACCGCTAGAAAAATCAGCGTAAAATTAAAAACAAAATCTTTCAGACGAGACTTGAATTTTCGTCTAACGTCTCGGGTGGGGGGGGGCGTCTTACTTTCGTCGATGTCATTTCATATGAAAAAAGTTACAATAATAAAACGGAGATAAAAACTAATAAACAAGTAGTAACGGTGAAAATTCTGAATCTAAAATGTTGAAATAAAAAAAAAATCAGATTGGATGAAACATGTTTGGCTGGTTAATAAAAGTGCGTCTCTAGGAGAGGAGGTAAGTGTACACATCAGAGACTCTGCAAATGAACAAGTTTATTTTTTCTCCTGTTTTATTTCGCCCGAGGGTGACAACATTTATAGGAGAAGAGGACAAGTAGCTATCAGATGACTGTTTCAATGATGAGTAATCGGGAAATGTGTCATGAGGAAAGACGCATAATTATAAAATGTCTACCTGTACAGATAGATAGATAGATAGATAGATAGATAGATAGATAGATAGATAGATAGATAGATAGATATCAATAAATATACGTATGGATATACACGTAAGTACACGCACATATATAAATAGTTTTCTGGTGTAAATAAAACAGTGCTCGATCTAATACAACAGAGCTAAAAAGTATTTATTAATAAAAATGTATTTTATTCTACATCTGTAGCACGACTCGGAGTTTTGTGCACTATGCACTCATCAGATGCATAAGCACCCGATGATTGCATAGTGCTATAGACGTAGGATAATATATATATATATATATATATTAATTCACTATTTTACATTTGGGGAATAGCTATTTCTGCATTTTCTAAGAACCTACGTTATCAACCCAAGTCGGACGAAAGATGAATATCTATTCTTTTTTTTTTTTTAATCGTGTCACCCCAAGCAAGGCATTCCACTGCCACTATAGCACAGGAGGTTACATAGAGGGATTGGGTATAGGAAATGTCAGAAGGAGGGTGGTAGACGACTTAGGATGTATATAGGGAGAGAGTTGGAGAGAGTGGGTGTGAGTTAGTGTGTTAGGAGGTGTCTATTGACCTTACATTTAAACTCCTGGAGGTTGTAGCCGTCGAGGAAAGAAGCTGGTGGAGTATAAATTGCGGTTACATTTCATCGGTTTCACTGTAAAAGGGTGGGACCTAGTTGCCAATCTAGTATCTCGTGCAAATTCACATCTAGGGGCACCAGTGATTTAAGTTCGTCAGAGCAGAAGCCATGAAAGTATTTATAGAAGAGGCACAGGGAAACCACGTCACGCCGGTGAGAGAGATACTGCAGGCGGTCAGCCAAGTTGGTATCAATCACATTACAGATTCTTCGCTGTATTTTGTCAAGAACCCCGAGGAGAATAGCAGGGGCACCCGACCAGATGTGGCAGCAGTACTCAAAAATTAAATTAAATTGACATTGAGCACTCTGTTGGATCAGTTTTAATATTTAACCTAATATTGCTAGGATCCATTGGGATTAATTACCAAATCTTCTGGATTTATTACTTCTATAGATAGATAGATAGATAGATAAATAGATAGAGAATGAACAGAATTAGATAGGTAGATAGATGATGATAATAATAATAATAGTAGTAGTAGTAATAATAATAATTATTATTATTATTACTACTCCTACTATTATTATTATTATTACTACTACTACTACTACTACTACTATCATTATTATTATTATTATTATTGAACATCAGGTTGTGTGTGTCTGCCCAAGAGGATGGGGCTGTTTTTTTTAGAAATCAGTATTTGAAATCCGAGTTAATAAAAAAAAACAAAAAACGCTGGGGATGAAACTCCGGCTGTGAATATTGTTAAATAGATTGATAAATGCTTAGTTTAGTCTGATTCAAGGCCATGAAAATATGAATCAAACAGTTAAAATACCGACTCGCTGGGAAATAATCTGTCTTACAAATAAGCGAGAAAAAGAGCGCAGCATATTGAGATAAATTTTAGGAGTACCAAGACCTTGCCCAAGAGCTGAGAAAAATGCAGAACATGAAGGCAGAATCGTGCCCAAAATAGTTGAAGCAACAGAAACCGTGTCAAGAGCACTGCTATCGAGAATTGGCTAGTTTTGAAATCCAAGAGTTGGACCACGGCGTTACTTGGCTGGTGAGAACATTGAGAAAAATGCTATAGAATTGGTGATAACTGTCATTAAATTCTCAGCAATAACCATCGTGCATCTGGTTTAAACCTGAACACGCATGAATGATAATAGTAATGAAATATAATATTTTCAGTATTTACTTTATTCGGACTATTGTCCTCATCTATGTTGCCATTTGTACGGTGTTTCGGCCGTTGTACGCTCCGGCCTTATTCAGGTGCTAGGAATTTCGAACCGAACCCCTTATTACAATCACTGGGGTATATGAACTCCATTCCTTTGCGTAATGCCACACGAACGTGGGTGTCCCTCAAGGCTCTATTCTAGGTCCTTTTTCTGATCTACATTAAAGATCTCCCCGATTTTATAAGATCCCCAGTATGCATGTACGCTGACGACACCAGCGTTTACTCTCGCCTCGAGTAAAAATCTGCTGAGTCTGACAAAGCGAACCTCGCTGCCGAGCTTGAGAAGGACCTCCAATCCGTAGTGGACTGAGGTAAGAAATGGCTCGTAAATTTTAATTTATCCAAAACGAAGCTGCTATCTATTGACCATCATAAACAATCGCTCCTACCCTCCATTAGCATGGAACAGGCTTGCCTTCCTGAGAGTAAAACACTACTCCTTCTTGGCCTCACACTCTCAGCGGACCTGAAGTAGAATGACTATATGGAATCCATTGCTAACTCCACTGCCAAGTAGGTCGGTTCACAGTGCAAGCCCAGGAAGTTTTTCCCGTTTTAGTCCATCCTGCACATATATAAATCTATCATCTGCCTGTGTATTGAATTCTGCTGCCACATCTGGTCGGGTGCCCCTGCTCTTCACCTCGGGGTTCTTGACAAAGTCCAACGGAGAATCTGTAATGTAATCGATATCGACCTGGCAGCTAGGCTGCAGGCACTCTTTCACTGGCGTGACGTGGCTTCCCTGCGCCTCTTCTATAAATACTTTCACGGCTTCTGCTCCAATGAACTTAGATCGCTGGTGACCCCTAAGTATGAATTTACCGGGGCTACTAGATTGGCAACTAGGTCCCACTCTTTTACAGTGAAACCGATGAAATGTAACGCAATTTCTACTGTAACAGCTGTTTTCAAGCACTTCCCACCTGTGGAATTCCCTTCAATATGCTTGCTTCCTCGACGGCTACAATCTCCAGGAATTTAAATATAAGATCAATAGACATCTCCTATCACACTAACTCGCATCCATTCTCTCAAGCACTTTTTTCATCTACTCCACCCCCATCCTGGGTATTCTCATCTGTCTATCCTCGGTATTCTCATCTGTCTATTACCCTCCTCCTGACAGTTCCTATAACTAACCCCTCTTTTTCATCACTTTCCCTTATGTAACCCCCTGCACAACAGTGGCAGTAGAATGACTTGCTTAAGGTGGGATGTTTAAAAAAAATGCCTTGATTAGAACTCATGAGTTATCTCCCTCTAACATTGCAAGTTACTTGTTCACCACTGCTGTAGCCTGGGTCAACTCACATGAACTAACCAACGTTAATATCCACAGGGCCATGTGTCCTTAAGGACAGGCTTACGGTCATATCACGTTGAATACACCGGTTCTCGCTCGATCACCGAAGTTAAGCAACGTTGAGCCTGGTCAGTACTTAGATGGGTGACCGCTTGGGAATACCAGGTCCTGTAAGCGTTTAGTGACGGATGTGCGTTGTGGTGCAGTGGATATCGGCTCGGAAAGAGAAATCGGTGAGCCTAGTTCGAATTCCAATTGAATACCCTGCATTCACTTAAGTACTGGTACCCTTGGGAAAGGTATTAATCCGTCCCTTCCCTCCAGTTATGGGTTAAATAACAGGGTAGGACTTGGAGACCCTGCCCTTAAAAAAATCTAATGAATTTTGATACTCAAAAAGAAAAAAGTATTACTAGATACAAAACTTATATATAAAATAAGAAACAACAATAAATTGTTGAAAGAAAAAGGTATTACCAGCAATAAATAAAAAGAATTAGTTGGCAATAAATGACCCACCGAGGTTGATATGCCATAAAACAAAAACAACCAACCAACCAACCAACCAACTTTCAGAACGAGAAAAACTGAATTTTTGGGGACTTTTAAACATAATGTTCAGTAACCCTTAACATAGATGAGGACAATAGTCCGAATAATGTAAATACTGTAAATACTTCCTCATTTCAGAAATATAGACAAATATAATATTTTGTGGAACTAATTCATCATAACCGAGATATTGAGCGTGTGGACGTAATAGATCCTGCTCAAACACCTGCACGGCTACAGTTTTAATTGTACCCATGAAAACCTCATATAGCGCTGCCAGTTGATGGTAACTAACGAGATAAGAATGCTATTTGAACATTGTTAAGCTCACCTTAATGTCCTCGAAACAGTGACGTTTATCTCCGAGTCGACTAAACCTAATTGCTGATATATATATATATATATACACAGGAAATAGCATTCTCTTTTCTTTATGAGGCAAAGAAAACACTATAAAAGAATTAAAACTAAATAAAGCTTGACTTCAAAGGTATTTTTAAAAGTGTATAGATGATTTGAGACTGATACCGGATACATTGTTCTAATTATTCCAGAACACTTGTAGATTATTCAAGTTTTTTAAGATTTGAAGAGATTTTTGACCTACTTGTTTCTTGAAAATTTATTCACACCAAACCCCTCATTGATATTACTTTATAAGATATAAGTATTTACTTATCTATCTTAGAATTGATTCAGTCGGTTAATTACTTGATACACGCTTGGGCGATCATGTCTCGAAAGCAACATGACTGACGAGGCATTTTTCCCGCAGTAGGTTGCCATTACATTTTGCGGTAGGCTGGTTGCCAGCCAAGGCTAGAGGGCCCAATCTGTCCTATTATTTAATCCACAGCTGGAGAGAAAACGACGGATTAATACTTTTCCCAAAGGTATTTGCGCGTAAGTGAAGTTAAGGAATTCAATTGAAATTCGAACTCGGCTCCCCGATTTTTCGTTTCGGGCCGATATTCACTGCACTACAATGCACTTCCTAGAATTGATTACTGTTGACATATCTGGTCGGGTGATCCTGCTATTCACCTCGAGGTTCTCGACAATATCCAAAGGACGATCTGCAATGTAATCGATCCTGACTTGGCAACCCGACTTCAGTCATTTTCTCACCGACGTGATGTGGTCTCGCTTTTCTACAAAGAACAGAGCCCATCTGTGATTTATACAGCAATTTTGCTGAGTGGACCTTAGTTACAGTTTCTGGTGTTATCTAGCATGAACAACAATCTGAACTAAAGCAAGTATGATCAAACCCTCGTGACTTTGAGCTAGCCCTACCCTCTACGGCTACACAAAGAGAGCCGTCTACCCAATTTCACTCACAAGGCTTGGGTCAACTCGTGGCATTATTTTCAGACACTTTCTTCTCCAGACCGATAATATCAAGAAGTGATGTTCCTGACAAATCGACCATGATGAGATTCGAACCCAGACTTCAGGGTCAGAAAGCGAACATTCTAACCCGTAATATATATATATATATATATATATATATATATATATATAAAACAGAAACCCAAAGTAAAATGGAAAATCCTAGAAAAAACTAGAACTTGCAACTCACTTAATGACATCTGCCCTTTATGTCTAAGTGAAAAACTACACATTCTCCAATACCCTAACAGCAACGATTTATTAAACCGTAGAGACGAATTAGCAGTAATATGCAAACATCGCAAATATTTCTCGCTTAAATTTAAGTAAACAAAAAAAAACCCAACCAGAACTCCCCCGCCAAAAAAACACAAAAAAATACACACAACCAACCCTATCAATAAACAGAAAAAGAAAACAAACCCTATACAATACCAACAAAAAATAATGCAGTTGCAACAGAATAGTAGATAAATAAATAGATATATTTTATACTTATAAAATATGTTGTATAAAGGATAGATTTTATAAAAGAAATATATTTCTTAAATATTATAAAATATTGTATTTTATAATATTATAAAATAGTTTAAATATTATGGAATATTATAAAATATTTTTTATGAAAGATATATTTTATAAAAAACAAAAAAATAAAAAACAAAAAAAGCACACACCCCAATACAAAATAACATACATTAAATTAAGGAGAAACCAACCCCAAAACAAAACAACACCTACCAACCACTAAACCAAATAACACACCAGCAGCATCAGCCCTCTCAAGATTAATAGATTAACCTATCCTGAACTCTGCCAAAAACAAACACTTAACCCTAAGACCTTAAAAAGGTCAACGGAACTCAAAATACAGACCAACCCCTCTAACACCCAAAAATAACAAATCCAACACAAATAAACTGGCTTTTTCAAATAGATAATTCTCATTTCTAAAAAAAAATCACCTGAGGAAGAAGCCAAAAACATAATGGGCTGGCTTCGAAACATGAAAAACTTTTGTGTAGTGATACTATGAATTTAAAACATTGTAACAACCATTACAGTATACTATATATATATATATAATCGTATCACCCCGAGCAAGGCGGTAACGCCACTGATGTGCAGGGGGCTACGTAATAGTGGAAAGATTGGAAAAGAGAAAGCCGGAAACCACATCCTATACAGGGAACAAGGAATGAGCCTCTTAACCTGTTCAGTAGACGTGGGTGGACTGTGAACCGGCCGATAGATAGATCTATCTACTCCAATATATATATATATATATATATATAATGAGAGTTTATAATAAAAACCTTTATTTTCGCTACACAAGAGCTGCCGTATTTCGGTTAATTATATTCACTCCCTCATCAGGCGATATAGGGTGGCAAGAGTTAAGAAATGATATGTATAGAAATGTAAACCCTTATTCTAGTGGGTTTGGCTAGATATACAAATAGAAAGTTAAGTTAACGATGGATAAAAGCATGGGAAGTTGGGAAGTTGGAGGGGAGAAATTTGAGAGGTTACTACAAAGGAAGCTAAGTGACGTATAGAGAAAGTGTTTAGAGACTGGAGGTCAGCGGAAGATATTGTATGGTCATAAAAGGTATAGTCAGTCAGTTAAGTGCCATACGTGATACACGCTTGGGCGATCATGTCTCGAAAGAGACATGACTGACTGGGCAGAAGATTATCCCGCAGAAGGTTGCCATTGCTTTCTGCAGTGGACTGGTTGCCGACCAAGGCTATAGAACCCAATCTGTCCTGCTATTTAACCCATAACTGGAAGGAATAGATATTAATATCTTTCCCAAGGGTATTTGCGCGTAAGTGAATACAATGGATTCAGCTGGAATTCGAACTCGGCTCCCCGTTCCGAGCCTATATCCACTGTACCACAACGCACATCCTATAGGTATAGTAGTTAGATTTATAGTAAAAAATGTAATTAACTATACTTTCAGATAAACTAAAGACCGTGCTGACAAGTGACTGTTAATTCGTTTTGTTGATTTAATAGATTTAATTTAAGAAACTGGATAACTTGTAATTTTTCCTGTAAAGCCAAGAAACACGGCTCATGTATGGATGTAGAAGTTCTAGCTTTTTAAAAAATATTTTCCATTTTACGGTAGGGGTTTTATTGCCTTCTTTTAAATGCCAAAATTATTTCAAGATGAATGTGCTATTAGATTTGTCTGCGGATGACTACACTTTCACACCCTGCTTGAGCACTCTGGAAGAATGGTAGACTTTGAAAAAACATTAGCCGCTCTAGCATCTACGCATCGTTTCTTCAGTAAAGAATTAGAACACTCTCACTACTGGCGTATGAGTTATTAAGTTTAACAAAAGTTTACGATAGAGGGAACTGTGTTGGTATGTGAACAGTATTCGTGACACCACAAACTGTAATTCGAGGAAGACTGATATCCGCTCGTACGGCTGGCCACGAAGAACACATTCTACAGGTGACGAAAACGATACAGGCATCAGCACTTATGAAAGGGCCTATGTCGTACATCATTTGCTGTAAAAGTATTTTTGGATGGTATCTTGGATTTTACATTTAACAGCATGTATCGTAAACTTTAAACTTGATAAATCTAACACGAAGCATTTGAGGTACCTCCACTAAATCACTGAAAAAAACAGCATAGTATGAATAAAAAAGGCCCCAAACTTAATAAAAATGAACTTTTTCATCAAAATGTTTATGTTTTTATTAAGAGGAAAGATCAAGGTATTTTTTAACTATTAAAAAAAAGTTGAATCCCTTGCAACACGTAAGAAATTTTGGTAAAATATCTTGTTTTGATTTTAGCAGGTAACCAAATCTTTACGTGTGTTTTCAATGGAAAACGTAATAAAATAATATATAATATAGTTGTGGTTTCTTTCAGCTGACAAACACATCAATTTGGAAATTCTTGCAAAAATCAAATAATTGTCGGATTTTAACGAAACTTTCAGGACTTATTCATAAACGAATTAAATTATTTTTTAAATAATCTTTTTAAAAAGTATTGATAAAAATATTTTTTACATCTGTTAGCCCTCTACACGTAAATTCATGAAATTTTAAGAAATTAAATTTTGTTGCGAAAATTAGTTTTATTAGTTAAACGCAGAACTCATTAGGAAAATGTAAATCATCTATTAATGTTTTAAAACATTTTGCCTTTATTTCCAAAAATCTGCTCCGAATAGTAAAATAAAAAATTCAATATCACGATGACATTAAGCTTTTAATTACTTCAATATATAATATAAATTAAGGATATTATAGTCTCAAGAAAAAAGAATTTCGATTAATAATGAAATTTTAAAAGAATTGTTTTCATCTTTATTAATTAAAATAATTCATAAAGTTTCAAATATATTTTTAAATTACTTCAATGTTTCGTTGGGGTTAGATTATAAGCTTATTAATTGAAGATTACATTTACTAATCGAAAATTAAAAAGTTAAATACAAATCTTCATGCATTCATATTTTTAAAATATTTTTTTTTTGTGTGTGTGTGTATTTGAAGTTTTTTTTATGTATGGTAATTTCTATGTGCACATTAAAAGGTCATCTTTTTCAAGGTTTCTTCCCTTACTAGAAAAAAAGTTGTGTAATTATGTCACTTGTGATCGTCATACACTTATCTCCCATCTGTCAATCTGTTAAAGGTTACAAAAAAAAGTTCAACTCTGTGTTAAAAAATAGTTTTATTCTAAATTTCATGCTATAAATAAGTAATACTTGTGTAAATCAGATTAATTTAACATTAATTGTTCTAATTTTGCAATAAGAATGTGTCACAGATCTATATTTTATTTTTGCAAGATTTTTAAACCGAGAATTAACTTTTGTTTACAGATGTGTCAGTCGCTCACAAAAGGCCGAAAAACTTGAAAGATTAAAAAACAAAATCTCAAAGTTTTCGACTCCAATCAATATAATTTCTGTATGAAATACACCACAATATTTTGCTTACTGGAAATAGTAAATTTAATCAATTAGCTTATAATTAAAGCTAAAACAAAAATTTCAAGAACATTTTATTTTCAAAAATTAAATTTAAAAGTTAGTTACAATGAGTGAAGATAACTAATTTCTATGAACTTTTGTTCTTATTTTGGTATGAGGTGTCTTTCCCGCAAAGCTTGTAAAAGTATTTCTGATACAATAGATAGATAGATAGATAGATAGATAGATAGATAGATAGATAGATAGATAGATTCGTAGTCTGATCAAGACGTTTCGTGACTGATGTTATAAACAAAAAAAACTACAACACATGAATTCGGCATTTAATCTCCTTCGAAGTAATCCTCTTCTGAAACTGATCAGGCGCCTCGTCTGTTCGTTTCAGTGTTTTTGAAAGGCTCCAAAGGAGAATCTGTAACGTGATTGGTCGAGACCTGGCAGCTCGACTTCAGCTACTTTCTCACTGGTGGGATATGGCTTCCCTCTGTCTCTTCTAGAAAATTTTTTCAAGGCTTCTGCTCCGACGAACTTAGGTCACTGGTGCCTCCTCCACAGGAATTTACTCGTGCAACCAAACTGGCAACAAGATCCCACCCTTTTACAGTTAAATCAACCAAATTGCAGGCGACAATTTTACTCGAATAGCTTCTTTTCTCGCACTTCCCGCCTGTGGAACTCCTTTCTATATACTTGCTTTCCTAACGGCTACAACCTCCAGGAATTTAAATGCAATGTCAATTTCCATTTTTTATCCATTTTTATTCCAGTCCTTTCTACATCACCCCGTGTATCTTGTTTTTTTCCTTTCTCTCTACCTTATCAACTATCTTTACTCCTGTTTTCACATCCTTCTCTTGTCCTTTCTCTTTCTCCCCCTGTAACTGGTTCGTCTTTATCTTCACTCTCCTCCTGTCTAAAACTTTAACTCTCTTTTGTAGTCCCCTGCACATCAGTGGCAGGACCGCTTTGCTTGAAGTGAAATGATTAAAAAAAACAACAAAACAAAAAAAGCTACATACTTTATTCAACGTCATTTTTGTTGATGTAAACATTCTTGGAATTCCTTATTTGGGGGATAGCGAGTAGATTTGATGTTTGATAAGTAAAACATCGCAAAGTCTAGGTAATAAAGTGGTTGATTGAATTAGGTAATGTTGCCATTTGTAGAAAAAAAAATGCTGTACAACCCATGATCACTGATGGAATCTCTGTAGTGTGGTGATGACCACCCTCTACGCATTTTCTTTCCCAGTACTGCTATAAACAACTGAAGTGAGATAGAACTTTATTACTCTGTACGAAGCGGCTTCACTTTGCTTAATTTTGTTTATCAAACCTCGTATATATACAGAGTATATCAAATATGCTTTTACAAACTGTTCTGGGGTTCTCCCTTTTCATAAAGATGGACTCGCCCAGAGTATACTTATACTACTGCTATAGAAGCATAGCTTGGAGAATACCGAGTTTTCATAGAGAGTTAACCGGAGAATACGAAAGTCGTAGTGAATTAACTGCAAAGTGTCCCGTTTAACAATGGCAGGACATTCATATCGTGAGCAGACAAATATGACTTTTAAATTTCTGAAACAAAAAAAAAAACAGAAAAAAAGAGAGATGTTTTCATACCTTTCCCAAGGGTATTAGCACGTAAGTGAATATGATGAACTCAACTGGAATTCGAACTCTGCTCTCTTATTCCACCACTAGTATCGAGCACTTTATGACAAAATAATCTGCTGGCCTAAAATGTTTCCTACCGGTAAAATAACGGCAGTTTTGGCAGTAAGCATTATTACAATTTAACACTAGATAGATAGATAGATAGATAGATAGATAGATAGATAGATAGATAGATAACCTTTTTACTAATTAAACATTTAAATACTGAACCACTTTTAACGCAATTATAAAATGGTCAGAATATGAGCTTCAAAATATGAAAATTAAGATTAGCTTTTCTGACCGAGTTTAAAAGTATTACATATGATAATTTCAAAAGATTTGTCAAAAATCTAACATTAACGAGGGATTTGACACGATACCTTTATTGATTATTGAATATACGCACACACACATACAGACACAAAGATAGATAGATAGATAGATAGATAGATAGATAGATAGATAGATAGATAGATAGATAGATGTAAGTTTGTAACCCTGGGTTTCACGATCTTGCGATCGTCAGACAAACTGATTAATTTTTTAAAAATTGGTTATATGTAGGGTTGCGTATATTCGTGTATTTTTTAGGGAAATCTGTCGTCATGACAGACGCAAACATTTGTGGAGGTGGGGGAAATCTGTCGTCATGACAGACGCAGACATATATATATATATATATATATATACATTTGTACACCAATTAACGCGCTCAAGGACACACAGACACGCACCCGCGTTCGCTCACTGAGGCTTGCATAAACATACATATTTAATATGTTTTCTGTGATGGATGGATGGATGGATGGATGGATGGATGGATGGATGGATGGATCCATCACAGAAAACATATTAAATGAGGCTATACAACTGGCACAACAGCATATAAAAATTACAGACGAAGACATTTAAATAATCATGCACTGCTGCAAATCTCTGCTATTCCACAATAATGAACCATGGACAAAAAAACAAAACCACGACTTATTCGATGTAACAATGGGTAGCTACGATGGAGCAGAGACATGCGAATTAGTAGGCATACTCATTCTTTCACACCTAGCCAGAATCCTGGAGAAAAAGGACACGGGACTATACATAGATGGCGGACTTATCCTGATAAGAGAACCCAATTGTCCTAAATTAGATTTAGGAAAAAAATAGTAAAAGCTCTAAAATCTATTGGATTCAAAATAGAAATAAAAGCAGGTATAAAAACAGTAAACTTCCTAGATGTCACCGTTAACTTGGACAACAATACATATGAACCATACAGAAAAGATAATGGCGATCCAACTTACGTACACATATCCTCCAACCACCCACCTTCAATCATCAAACAAATACCCATATCAATATGAAATATGAAAATTCATCTAACATACAGATTTTCAATAACAAAAGAACACCATACGACGAAGCACTAAAGAAATGTGGATACAAACAACAACTACAATATACACCTCCGCAACGAAAAAGCAAAAAACAGAAAAAGAAATATCATCTGGTTTAATCCACCATACAACAAAGCCGTCAAAACAAACATAAGTAATACATTCCTGAACTTAATAGAAAAACACTTCCCGGTGACAAACCGATTAGCAAAAATATTTAACAAAAACAACGTCAAAATTAGTTACAGCTGCACAAAAAATATTATACAAATAATAAAAAGCCACAACAAAAAGCTAACAAACTACAATAATGCAATCGAAGAAGCTCAATGCAACTGCAGAAACTGAACTACATGTCCACTCCAGAGAATTTGCCAGCAAGCAAACATAGTATATAAAGCCAAGGCAAGTGCAAACAACAACACAATGTACTACATCGGTGCCACTGAGGGACCATTTAAAAAAAGAAATAACAATCACAATCTTTCATTCTCCAACAGAAAATACTTGAACAGCACTACACTATCAACATACGTATGGCGTCTAAAAGACAGAAACATTTCACCAACAATAAGCTGGAAAATACTGAAAAAAGCACCTGCCTACAACAACATTACAAAAAAATGCCTACTTTGCCTACACGAGAAAGTAGCAATTATATCTCATACCCCACAAAAGAACTTACTGAACACGAGATCAGAACTAATTTCCAAATGCAGACATGAAAATAAATACCTATT
>JBBBDQ010000471.1:0-110000 GCA_037127315.1 Ascarosepion bandense
TGGATGTAAGTCAAATTTTGATTTCCTAGTATCGATATCAAATAAGTTTTTTTTCGTTGTAAACTGAATTTTGTTGGCTAAATAAGTCCTCTGAGTAAATGGTATCATGACCGAAGCTAAGAACTACAATTATACCTACTTAGAGCCAAACACAAAGCAAAAACTAAAATAAAAGAGCTGAAAAAAATACAGACATACAGGCAGATAAACAGACACACACACAAACAAACATCTTGCCTTTTATATATATAATCGATTTTCTGCACTATTGTAAGAACTGCAACCTTGAAACTTGTTAATATCATTTCTTATGTCTTTGTCTATGAGTGTATCAAATTTGATTAAAATCGGATAACTCCTTCTATAACCCGATTTTTTCAATTATTGATTTTTGATATTTATTGGGGCTACCTCAACACAAAACCTAGCTAAGAACACTTGCAGATGCTTATAGTACAACTGTGTAAATTTTCAAGAAAATCGGTTCAGCCGTTTCGGAGTCTATAGGTAACAGACACACATACACACACAGAGACAAAGTTCCATTTATAAATAAGTTTAGATGCTACTGCATATGACTGATGCTAACCAATTCTTGTGTCTTCTCGGCTAACATTTTCTACTGACATGAAGTGAAAAGATTATATTGAATCATTTACTTGATCTGCTGTTAGGAAAGTTGGTTCACTGGATCATGATAGACAAATTTTCTTGCCAGAATTTATCTTACATATTTATAAGTCTACTATTTATACTTGCATTGAATATTGCTTCCACATCTGGCCTGGTGCTCCAGCTATATATTTAAAGATTCTGGATCAAATTCAAAGAATCTGCAATGTTATTGGTCTTAAACAGGCATTTTCTCACTGCTGTAATGTAGCTTCCTTATACCTTTTCTATAGGTATTTTCATGGCAATTGTCCTGATGAACTTTCCTCTTTGGTACTTCAACTTTATGAATTTAATTGCTGTACTAGACTGGTAGCAAGATGTCATCATTTTACAGTTGGAATGGCTAGATGTAACCATAAGTTCAATGCTAACAGTTTCTTCTAATGTACTACTCGCTGGTGAAATTCTATTATAGCTTTCTTGTCAATTTTGATCTTTAAAAATTTAAAAGTAGTGTCAATCATATTTTTCTGCTTTCTTAATTCTTGTTCTTTTATTCTTCTCTATCCTTAACAATGTTTTTTCTTTTTAGCACTCAGTAACCCCTTGCATGATAGTAACTTTATTGCCTTGCTTGACAATGAAATGACAAAAAACAAATAAACAAAGGTCAACCACAGATATCAACAGCATGTACCATCAAATATAACCTTTCCTTTTTCATTTTCTTATGTAAATGTTGTTCTGTGACTATCCAGAGCCTGTCAATGTTAAAAATACAATACTGACATATATATATATATATTTTATAATCGTGTCACCCCAAGCAAGGCATTCCACTGCCACTATAACGGAGGGGGTTACATAGAGCAATTGGGTATAGGAAATGTTAGAAGGAGGGTGACAGACGACTTAGGATGTACATAGGGAGAGAGGTGGAGAGAGTGGGTGTGAGTTAGAGAGTTAGGAGGTGTCTATTGACCCTACATTTAAACTCCTGGAGGTTGTAGCCGTTGGGGAAGCAAGCACACAGCAGTGAATTCCACAGGCGGGAAGTGCGAGGAAAGAAGCTGTTGGAGTAGAAATTGTGGTTACATTTCATCGGTTTCACTGTAAAAGGGTGGGACCTAGTTGCCAATCTAGTATCTCGTGCAAATTCACATCTAGGGGGCACCAGTGATTTAAGTTTGTGTATATATATATATTAGAAATAAGCAAAGAAGTGGGACTCTTCTTTGTTTATTTTTCATCTTGTTGAAAAAGGACTCAGACATGTCTGGAAATTCTGATTTTAAAATCATTCAAATAAAATTAGTTCTCTGCAGTTTACATCTTGCAAGATCTAAACCACAGACAACTACTTTTATTTACAAATTTACATGTTCTTTTGTTCTTGATCAATCCATGTTTAAAAATAATTACATAAGACACACCACCACCCATTTGATGAGAAAACTTACATTGTATCTCTCAGACCAGAGCTCAATCTCATTTAAACACACATGAAGACCTATCAAACTCAATCCACAATATACTCATTAATAATACAAATAGTATCATCCACATGTAAAAAATGGCTAAAAAAATAATAGAAGCCTTATTAATAAAAAATAAAAATTGAACACTTTATAATATTAACTACAAACAGCAGCATTGTGCTGTGTTTGTAATTCGTATTTTTGTAAAATTCATCCTTGATAATGGCTAAAAGTATAGGCAAAGGTGCTTGAAAAAGCAAAACATATGGACAATTTTTATATAAGTAAAATGTTCTGAAAAAG
The DNA here is from genome assembly GCA_037127315.1 of Ascarosepion bandense. Lineage (NCBI taxonomy): Eukaryota > Metazoa > Mollusca > Cephalopoda > Sepiida > Sepiidae > Ascarosepion > Ascarosepion bandense. The sequence goes on from JBBBDQ010000471.1 coordinate 2,397, forward strand.
AAAAGATTATAAGCTCACACAAAAAATATATAAAAACCTTAGCCATAATACCTTGTCTATCATTTTTAATGAGATCTGCATGTGTGTGTGTGTATATATATATATATATATATATATATATATATATACCCAACATGGTAAAAACTATTCACATATCTCACTGAATTTGAACACTTCTGGCATTTAGTAACTTTAGCAATTTAACCTCACCTACTGAACCACAACAAATGCTGGATTTACTCTAATAATCTAACTCTCAGGTAAAACTCATGCACAATTGTCACTTTGCTCATGGGCAAGTGAAAAGACAAGTTACTCAATAACAATCTATCAGCTACCAAGAAACTTGCAAATGTTATAAACTGAAAGGTTTTGCCCTTTTCAGCATTGAAGACAACTGAAATAAAAGGTCATGTTTGTGCCAAGACCACCAATCAGAGAATGCCAAGTAATTGAACGAAAAAGGCCATGAAAATTCAATCTTCATTATGGCTTATAAAATTCCTATCAAGTGACCAGTGAAACAAACAAGTTTTAAGTATTCCTACTGAAAGGAAAAAGCAACCCCCCTTCCCCACGGAATGATTCACTGAGAAAGAAATATTGGTGTTACAACAGGATTGTTTTTTTAAGCTGAAATATCACAAATAAATGATGTCTAAAATGCGTAATAAAAAATATCCATATGTTGAACAATTTTTGTCTTTATTTTCATCAGAAATTAAAGCTAAAATATGAAGTTTAGATAGGATCATGATTAAACATAAAAGATATTCATTGTCTGCTATATTTAACAATATATGCTTATATATATATATATATATATGGATTTAATTTTTCTGACATATTTTTATTACCATATATATTCATATATAAGTTGACTTCATGTATGATGTAACAACCTTTTTAATAATTCATTGATATTTTTATAAAATTATAAATAAAAAAAATGGTTGTCATAGCTATTTATAAAATGGTAAATAAAAAATACTACATTGTAGTTGATTTACATATTTTGAAAATTTTGTAATGTTTTGATAAAAAGATTTTTTTTTTCAACTTTATTTCTTTATAAAAGGTTAGTAGTATTGTATTTGGTTCACAAATTTGTATAATCCAGTAAATAAACATTGCTGAGGGAGTCAAAAGTGTAATAACACCAAAGAGACAACCATCCTTTTGCTGAACTTTTCTTATGGTAGGCATGAAGGTTAAACATTAACATCTTGGCTATCTCTTCATCGTGATTGTATTTAGTAAAAATGATCTATATTTGAGAATTCTATCTAAAAGATTTCTTTCATTATTTGTGCAGTTATTCATAAACATAAAAACATTCTTATAAATGTCAGCAAAAACCGTATTTCATGTATATTCTATTGAATGTTAGTAATTGTCTTAGGACTTTTGTTAAGAGAATAGAAGTCCCGAAACATGTACTTTTTTTTTTTATCATTTCATCCTCAAGCAAGGCAATAAAGCTACTATGATGCAAGGGATTACTGAGTGTTAAAAAGGAAAAAACAACATTGTTAAGGCGGGAGAACAATAAAATAGCAGAAACTAAGAAGGCAGAAGAATACAATTCTGTCATATATAAATAAAGTCTCACTTTATAAATAAAGTGTCATGTTTTTTTTTAATAAAAGAGAAAAAAAAACAAGAGTCAATAACATCAATTATGAACACAACAACAATGTACTGACTGTGTTTGGAAAATAAATAATTCCTGTAACTTTAGATACATCCAAAAAACAATTTATACATTCTGTTAAAAGTAAAATTTGAAAAAATGAAATTGCTGGTCCGAGTTCAAATTTCCATTGATTCTGTTTAATTCACATTGTATTAATGCTTTTGAAAAAGGTATGAATCCAACTTCCAGCTTTCTGACCGTGTGTGTCAGCCAGTCTAGGATGAATATTCTCAGTTGAAACACATGGAAGGCTATTTGGAAGTTTCATTGCATGCTATGTACTATTTCTGTATTAATTCTACAGAAACTTTCACAACTATATGATAGTTGTGCACAAATAGTTTAGTGATTCATTTATAAACTGAACTGTTTGGCTCATTCTCTGTTGAAATTAGCACATGAGTCCAGTGTATATGAGGATATACAAGCCAATTCAATGATTAATTTTATCTTAGTATTTTGTCTATTTCACTGAAAATGCCATGCTATTAAATGCTTAACCTATAATACATAGGCCTTGACTGCTACATCTCAGTTACTGCATATTGTTATCTTCTGTTATTATACTTTAAATTTATAGAGCAAGTATATTTAAACTGATGCCTTCTTTTTTCCACATATTGTGATAAATATTTTGCTTAAAGTTTATATTTCATTGATTTCAGATGAAAACTTATACATTTTTTAACATATTTCAGTGAAATTTTCACTTTTCAAAATTATAGTTTTTCAGAAAAATAGGTTTCTCAGGTCCACTGTTATTGCTCTTTCTAGTTTAGATATATAGGGAAAAAAAGTGTCAATTTAAAATCACACCAGAAGGCTGTGTGTTAAATTTTCCAAGCATTTTAATTATGAATAAATAAAATTATTTTTGCTATCTAAAATGATTTTTGCTTTTTAAATTGGAGTAAGAAATCCTTTCACTAAAGAATTAAGTAAATTAATTTTTCTAAGTATCATATATGTAAACAGTACTTGGATGCTATGTAATTTCGGTAACTTTAACCATGGGAAGAAAGAGTTTTAAAATAATTGAAAAATTGGATGAAAAAAGGAAACCAATTAAAAAAAAAAAGAGAAAAATGTTGAGAAAAAGAAAGTGGATTTCTTAAAAGTTGAGTGTAGAAGAAATGAAGGAGAATTAAAAAGTCTACAAAGAAGAATAAGAGAGAAAAGAAAATTCAGAGAGTGAAAAAGAAAGAGAAAATTTTAAAAAATGTATAATGAAAGGCATAAAATTTCATAAACAGAAAGAAAAAAAAATTTAGCTGTGCGAAAAAAAAGTGAATGCCAAATGTTTTCTAGTAGGGAAACAGCTAATATTACTGTTGCTGTCTAAAAGATAATGTCCTTTAATTTATAATGTGCAAAGCAGACAGTGTACATATGTCACTTAGTTAAATAGTGTAGTAAGTATTCAGTCACCTTTCCTTATACGTAGGTGATGACTGCTTGATTTAATATGTCTCATGCAGCAGCTGAAATATGTCAGACCAAAAATGAAAAACCTTGATATATACCACAATACCAAAAGTATATTTTCAACATAAAATCATTGTCATGTGATAAGAAACAATTGGAGTTAAATAATAAAAATGTAGTGTTTTTTTGTTCAATGAATTATGAAATAGATTACAATTAGTTCTACAGAAACAAATGACGAACTGGAAATACTAAAAAAATTTAATACTGCCCCAATTGTGGATTTGCAAAATAACTTGACTAATATTCTCCACCTTTTTTGAAATTCTCTTCTTTTAACTTAATGATATTAGCCTTTTTCTTATAAGGAAATATTTGGCAATCATTGATCAAGCAGTCAGTGCTGCTTTCGGTTGAGTTTTAAAAAAGCTTTCTCTTTAAACAATTTTTCAGAAAATATGTTTCTCTTGTTCAGTACTGATGAGGGTTTCCTTCCTGACCATTTGATCTTCAGAACGTGTGTGTGTGTGTATTATATTTTCTAAGCATATACTGTTAAATATAAGAGACAATGAATGTCTATTATGTTTAATCATGAGCCGTTCTAAACGTCGTATTTTAGCTTCAATTTCAGTTGAAAATAAAGACAAAAATTCTCCAACATTTGGATAATTTTTTATTAATTTAGTTCTAAGCTTTCGGCTCACATGAGCCATCTTCAGAGAGGTTATTTAGACGGTAATACAATAACATCCACCATAAGATTTCTTTAATATGTACAATTTCAGTGTTGATTAGTTGTAATTCTTGTTTGGCTGTGTGCATTTGACGTTTAATGAGGTTCCATCTAAATTTTGGAGAATTTTTGTCTTTATTTTCAACTGAAATTAAAGCCAAAATACGATGTTTAGAACGGCTCATGATTAAACATAATAGACATTCATTGTCTCTTATATTTAACAGTATATGTTTAGAAAATTATTTGCTGCCTTGATACACTAAATATATATATATATATATATATATATACACACACATATACACACACACACACACGAGCAGGTCCATGCCATCATGATGGCAAAATATTCATATCAATATCCCATCTAAAATGATAGCAAGATATATTTAGATGTACCTACTATTGAGTATCTTACATTAAGACATAACAAAAAAAATAATAACCTAAACACTTGAGCATGACAGAGGGGAAACATATATTTACATTCTCACACCCCGATTGAGCACTAAGGAAGAATGGTAGACATTGAAAACAAGTAGCTACTCACGCATTTACACATCATTCATTCAGTAATGAGTTTGAACACTCTCAGCTACTGGCATGTGTTTACATTGTATATAACACGGTAAAGTCTGCCTTCTTTAAACGAGTGACCATAGCTCAGAGGTAGAATCGCCGACTGATATCAATTTGGTTGGGTTTCGATCCTGGCTAGAAGTAACTGGATGTCTAAAAGTACTGATGAGCTGTGATACAGCGAAACAGATCTGTCTGTGGATTATATACATTACCGACCATAAGTTTGGGACCATTTAGATTTATTCTCTAAGAGAAAGAAATAACTTTTATGTCTTAGAAGAATAAATATAGATATATTTCATTGTTGCACACAATTGTACAATAATTAAAACCAAAGTTAACATAGAGCAATTTCAAATTCAATTAAACTTAATTCATATTTTTTTTCATCAAAGAAACCACCACGAGCCTTTATTACAGCAGAGCAAATCCTTCGCATTCTTTCTAATCAGTCAGTCAGTTAAGTGCCATACGTGATACACGCTTGGGCGATCATGTCTCGAAAGAGACATGACTGACTGGGCAGAAGATTATCCTGCAGTAGGTTGCCACTGCTTTCTGCGGTAGACTGATTGCCAACCAAGGCTATAGAACCCAATCTGTCCTGTTATTTAACCCATAACTGGAAGGAATAGATGGATTAATACCTTTCTCAAGGGTATTTGCGCGTAAGTGAATACAATGGATTCAACTGGAATTCGAACTCAGCTCCCCAGTTTCTCGTTATCCACTGTACCACAACGCACATCTTTCTTTCTAATAACTTATTTTTATAAGTTGGTGAAAGTGATTTCCATGCATCCTGCAAGCATTTAAACAACATTTGTTCATTTTATGAATTTCATTTCGAACTGTACGATCAATTTTCTCCCAGACTAGTTCAATTGGAGAAAAATCCAGAGACTGAGGAAGCCAAGTCATAATTTTCAAAATTCCATTGTTTTCCTTTGATTTCAGATAATTTTGAGCTGTGCTTTGGATCATTATCGTGTTGGAAAACAAAATTTTGTCCAATAATGTGGCAACCAGAAAGGAATGCATGCCTCTGCAGTATTGAATGATATTCTTCCTTTCGCATTATGCGTTTGATCTCTATAAGGTCTTCAGCTATTTCTCCTCCAAAGCATCCCCAAACCATTACAGATCCACCTCCATGTTTTACAGATTGAACAATGCAATTTTCATTCATTCATTTCAGAAGAAGTTTGTCTGACAAACACACTTCATTTGCTTCCAAACAGTTCAAATTTTGATTCATCTGTCAATAATACTTTTTTCCAATCATCTAAAGTCCATTCTTTGTGCTGTTCTGCCCAATGTAGTAGTTTCAACTTATTCTCTTTCTTTGATAGTGGTTTCTTAACTGCTACACAGCCTTTAAGCCAAGCAGAATGAAGTCATCTCTTAACAGTAGTAACAGATACTGGATGTTGCTGAGTAGAATTCATTTCAATTGTTAATTCCGGAGCAGTTTTTCTTCTATTCCTCTTGCTAGATATGATCAAGTGCCTATCCTCTACAATAGATGTTACTCTGGGCCTACTGGATCTTATTCTGTTGATACTTAACTCAGTTTCACAAAGTTGTTGAAGGCAATAATGCATGCCATTTTTGATAGGCTTAACTTTTTAGTGATAACACGTTCAGAATATCCTTCTTTCAAAAGAATTTTAACCCGAGCTCTTTTTTCAATGCTAATCTGTTTCTTCCTTGCTATTTATATGATAGTAATATGGTTCACAAAAATAAATTATATCGTAATTATAATATCTAAATAAATTTGAATTTTCGGCAAAAACTTGATCACAATAAGAGGAGTCAAGTAGCAAACTGAGTAAATGTTTAAAGTTGAAAAGAATACTTTTTTTACTTGACATCTGCATAAGAGTAACAAAAAATACAAACTCGAAGAATTTGATTCTGCTAAAAATGAACTTTTATAAACTTTGTGAAAAAAATTTGGGTGGTCCCAAACTAATGGTCAGTAGTGTATATATATATATATATATATATACATACACACACACAACGGTTTTTATAATAATAGTGAGGATGTTCTTTACTAGTCAACGACATAATTATTATAAAAAATAAAAAAAAGGCTCTATTAAAGAGCAAGCATGTGGCAAGAGCTTTCAAAATAGGTAGTTAAGTTTAATAATTCGTACTAAAGAGAGCCAATGCTGACTCACTATTGTCTCTATCTCAATGAGTGTGACAGGAGGATATATATATATATATGTGTGTGTGTGTGTGTGTGTGTGTGTGTGTGACGTCATAGAATTGCATTGCAAATTTGCAAACTGCGTTTGTTATTTTTGGTAACTATTGCCGTTGCCTAGCTGAGTTTTATGTCAACACAAAATAAAATCGTCGGTGATGGTGGATGTTATTGTGTTACCATCTTAATAACCTCTCTGAAGATGGCTCATGTGAGCCGAAAGCTTAGAACTAAATTAATAAAAACTTATCCAAATGTTGGAGAATTTTTGTTTTTATTTTCAACTGAAATTGAAGCCAAAATACGACGTTTAGAACGGCTCATGATTAAACATAATAGACATTCATTGTCTCTTATATTTAACAGTATATGTTTAGAAAATTATTTGCTACCTCGATATATATATATATATATATACATTGCACAAAGGTCTTTTCCACACACACACGCAGAAAGAAAGAAAAATACTGGTTTTTAAAATTAAATACACACAAGCTAGGGTTAAATAGGGATTTAGGTGTTTTGAATCTTTATAAATATTTCAATAGCTAAACCTTTTTAGATATAATTAAAACCATTTCTCTCTAAAACAAAATTTATATGTATTATTAAAGATAGGTTTACATTTACAAATATTTTTTTAAAAATTTGTCGCTTTCTGCGTCACGTGATATAAACAATCTCTCTCCACAGACGCTCATCGCAAAATACGTTTCTAATTTAAATTTTAAAATCATTTGTTTCTGATGAAGGACCGAGGAAGGTCTGAAATATAATAATAGAAATAAATAAATACTGTCAAAAAAATACATTTTTAAACTTAAAACTTTTTAATAGTTTTTCCTATATATATATATATATATATATATATATATGATAGAATAAAAAAGTACCCGAGTTCGAATTCCAGTTGAATCCATTGTATTCACTTACGCGCAAATACCCTTGGGTAAGGTATTAATCCATCTCTTCCTTCCAGTTATGGGTTAAATAGCAGGACAGATTGGGTTCTATAGCCTTGGTCGGCAATCAGTCTACCGCAGAAAGCAATGGCAACCTACTGCGGGATAATCTTCTGCCCAGTCAGTCATGTCTATTTCGAGATATGATCGCCCAAGTGTGTATCACATATGGCACTTAACTGACTGACTGACTCTCAATCTAACATGTTTCACTGTTATTAAAGGTTTTTCAGAGACTGAGAGAAGAAGCTTTAATAAAAGTGAAACATGTTAAATTGAGATACGTTTCCTAATTGTTCTTTGGTTTTTATTCTATCATTTGTCAGATTCAAAAATGTGTGTGTGTGCGTGACATAAAGATATATATTCTTATATATCTATATCAAGAACAATATTGGGAAAAAAATGTATGATAAAATGGAAAAGGTTTTTTTATGACACGTTTCGTCATTTAGGACTTCATTAGACTAAATAAAAAATGCACTAAAAAATTTAGTCTGAAGTCCTAAAGGACAAAAACATGCCACAAAAATCTTTTTACACTTTGTCATACATCTTTCTCCATTGTATATATTCTTTGATTTCTTTTTAGAGAAGGTCAGTTTTGCAAATGATAAACAAGACATGATAGAAGTAATTTTAATATTGGCTTTTGCCAAATAGACAATACCATTACAGAAAGATTTTTGGCCCTTATATCCACGAATGCATAACAAATAAGAATGGATTTTCATATTTTATATATTCTTAAAGAAAATAAAGAATGCAGTAATATTTCCAAAGTTCTCTGGGTATGGGTTTATTTATTTAAGCTTCATTATGAAATAGTAAAGCCAGTCTCAGACACAAAGTTTTTGTACACATTTTATTTTAGAGAAAAGCTGGATATTATTGAATTTTTTGTATATTTTAGACCAACTGTGGCTCCATTTATAATACCCAGTCACATAAAGAATTATCATGACCGTTATGAGAATCTTAAATTATTATGACTATTATGATAACCTTATGGGAGTTTCTTCCTGAAATGAGAAGTTATCATTATTTACACTATTTTACATTTGGATTATTGTCCTCATCTTTGTTGTTGCTATCAATCTATCCTAGTAGATTAAATGAAGGGCTTGATTCAAATTGCTCATATCAATATATATCAATATATATCTGATAAATTTTGGACAGCAGAACAACTGAAACACTGTGATAACAGCAACAACAACAACAAAGATGGAACAATAGCCCAAATGTAAATAGTATAAACTTATGGAATTTAGTTAACCCTTTGGCAAATCTTTCAACCCATTGCTGTTTATTTGTCTACTTGTAGAACCGAAGGTAAATGTATAAATGAATGTCCTTCAAAAATTCAAGATAAAAAAAAAATTTGCTTCATATTGTCTTCTCTTAATCCTAACTTTGAACCAAATCAGACAGAAATCAGAGATGCCTGAGTGAATTCTTTCAAAGAATGGCCATTTCCAGTGCTTTAACAAGCTTATTATGTGGTATCTCTCATTTAAGAACAAAGTAGCAGGTGCTGTCTTCGACTAAATAATTTAGTCACCGAAATTTGATACTTGTCTATTGCAGATCAAAACTCTTGTGTCAAGAACACTCTTTGCTTCTTTTAATACCACTAAATGTTGACAAAGTAATATTAAAAAAACAAAAAAAACAAGATAATCTGATGTCACAGTTCCTGTTACTACCTGTTCATTGCTATTGCCTGAATAACTCATTAAGACAAAGATTTCTTTTTGACCTACAAATAAATTGTGTATAATTTTGTAATTGCACTGAACTTATAACTTGAATATGGCTTTTGATAGCATTTTTCTCTTTATAATAATAGTTTACTATTATTATAAACAGAAAATGTTGGACAAGATAATTATCATCATTGTTATAAAATTCTTGATGTGAAAAAGAGACTATCATATGTTGTAGAAAAATGCTAAGTGTTTTATGAGCATGAAACCAGGTTTGGTAAGACTATGATCCCAGTTTCTAGTTTTAACTATAAAGTTCCCATATATCTTTCAGGATATAGGCGATCATGGCTTTCCACATCTCCCTATCCCTGGTGGCTCTTAGCACGCTTTCTCCTGTTGCACCATGCAACCCTCGTTCCGTCATCCACCTGATCAGGTCCTTCAAATATGTTATCTGCTGCTTTCCTCTGTCTCTTTTTCCCTGTATCTGGCCTGGTAGTAACAGGTTCTCCAAGCCCTCCTTCCTCATTGCAAGTCCTAGGAACTTTGTCTCTTCCTGATGCTCAGTATTAATTTCCTTTTCGTCTCCATCCTTTCCAAAACCTCATCATTGCTCACATGCTCAGTCCATGATATTCACAACATCCTTCTGGAGAACCACATTTCAGCTGCTTCAAGTTATTCCTTCATCATTGAAGATATTGTCTAACATTCACTGCCATATTGAAGAACCGACATAAGATAGCATTCCAGTACTCTCTTCTTTGTTTCTAGTGAAATTGTCCTGTTTCTTAATACTTTACTCAACCTCTGGAATGCTCTTTTCACCATGCCAATTCACCTTCAGATCTCAATGTTACACTTTCTGTCTTCTGTTAGAACACTTCCTAAGTAATTAAATTTCTGCACCTGTAATTGGCATTTTGGGCTGCTCTTTTTGCTGTTTTGGGCTGCCCTTTTTGCTGATGACCATGCATTTGGTTTTCTTGCAGTTTATTTCTAGTCCTTTCTTGTCACTCTCTTCAGCTCCCTTCTGTAGGAGGTCTTGTAGTTTTCTTTCTGTATCAGCACTGTGTCATCTGTGTACCTTATAGTGTTTAAACTGTGGCCTCTGATGATGAATCCTGGCATAACTTCTAGGGTTCTCAAAATAGACTCGATGTATAAGTTGAATAGATCCGGTGAAAAGACACATCCTTGTCTTATGCCCCTTTCAATCTTAGTATAATTACTGAATTCGTTCCCTGCCCGTATGCAAGCAGTTTGCTGCCAGTAAAGATTCTTGATTACTCTAAGGTATTTCACAAATATGTCAAGGCTGCCAAGCATCTCCATCAATTCTTTGTGGCATATTTTGTCAAAAGCCTTTGCATAATCAATAAAACATAGGTACAAGTCCTTCTTCATTTGTATTGCCCTTTCAGAGAGTATCCTAATCATAAATATGGTGTTCCTTGTTCTAGTGTCTTTGATGAAACTGCACTGTTCTAGTCCTATCTCTGGCCTGATTCTGCTTCTCACTCTATTCATCAGGATTTGGATGATCGGTTTTGTTACATGGCTCATTAAACTGATGGTTCTGTGGACTTCACACCCGTTTGCTCCTGGCTTCTTAGTCAGCGCTATGAAGATCGACTTACTGAGGTCATCTGGTTTTACACCACTATCATAAATTTCATTTATTATTTCTGTAATTTTCTCTATGCAAAATTCTTTCAGGGCTATCAGCAGCTCTATGACTATGCCGTCTGGTCCCACTGCTTTGTTTCTGTTCATTTTGGCTATTGCAGATTCCACTTCAGACTTTAATATTTCTGGTCTGTCCACATCTTTGTGTATTATCGGTTACTCTCTCTTGTCGTGGAAAAGATGTTTTATATATTCATCCCATCATTGCAGTATTTCCTCTTTCTCTAATATGATTGTTCCATATTTTCAATTCCTAGATGTAGAAGTCAAATAACTTACCTTTCAACATAGTGGTCTTCTTTTGTCTCCCTGTAGGAAGGTGAACATTCAAGAGTGTGAGACTCACCTTCCTGATGTGTCCAACTAGCGTCCAGTTGGCAGACAAATATATACAGGGTTGTAACTGAATACATGTCCCTGTGTGGCTCAAAGACAAATGGTGGATATTGTGCTCAATATTTATGGAGCTCAATGTACACACTGAAATTATCAGCCAATCACTTCTTACAGAATAGACTTGCCTGTAACAGAATGGAATCTCCCAGGTTATTATTTAAACCACTTACCAATTTGCCCTGGTGGTTTTTTGGTCAGTTGGACTCAACTTCTATTCTAGTTGATTACTGGCTGGTTGTTCCATAAGATTTTTACACTAGATACATCTAGAAATTTAAATAAAATAGTATATGAACAGAAAAGGGATCTTTTCCAAAACACTCAGTACATTAGTTGTTTGTCATAATAAATCTGATCATAATTTTGAGTTTAAGAATGCACTTTTAACTGAGAGGAATTAATTTTTTAAATGAAAAATGTATAGAAAGTGTACTAATTCTCAAGTCTTCCATGGTAAGTTTACATGCAGGATCTTATAGCATATCACCTTTCTTAACAAGACTAATGGCATTACAATGTAGATCTTTTTTTTTAAATAATGGTGATGAAAACAAAAATGGTAGGAAGTGAAATAAGGTGGGTTTGGTTGTGCATCTATATACATTCATCATCATCATCATTTATCCATCACACCCAGATGGTGCATAGGGCAGCAATCATCATCATCCTCATCATTTATCCATCACACCCAGATGGTGCATAGGGCAGCAATCATCATCATCCTCATCATTTATCCATCACACCCAGATGGTGCATAGCGCAGCAATCATCATCATCATCATCATTTATCCATCACACCCAGATGGTGCATAGGGCAGCAATCATCATCATCATTTATCCATCACACCCAGATGGTGCATAGGGCAGCAATCATCATCATCCTCATCATTTATCCATCACACCCAGATGGTGCATAGCGCAGCAATCATCATCATCATCATCATTTATCCATCACACCCAGATGGTGCATAGGGCAGCAATCATCATCATCATTTATCCATCACACCCAGATGGTGCATAGGGCAGCAATCATCATCATCCTCATCATTTATCCATCACACCCAGATGGTGCATAGCGCAGCAATCATCATCATCATCATCATTTATCCATCACACCCAGATGGTGCATAGGGCAGCAATCATCATCATCATTTATCCATCACACCCAGATGGTGCATAGGGCAGCAATCATCATCATCCTCATCATTTATCCATCACACCCAGATGGTGCATAGGGCAGCAATCATCATCATCCTCATCATTTATCCATCACACCCAGATGGTGCATAGGGCAGCAATCATCATCATCATCATCATCATTTATCCATCACACCCAGATGGTGCATAGGGCAGCAATCATCATCATCATCATCATCATTTATCCATCACACCCAGATGGTGCATAGGGCAGCAATCATCATCATCATCATCATCATTTATCCATCACACCCAGATGGTGCATAGGGCAGCAACTTTTTGTTGCTGTTTCTGTAACAAACTGTTTTTACAGGGCAGGGTTGTTAGCCCTGTGCCCAACCCCCAAACCTGGAGGACCGGTGGACCATTCTTGGTCCTTAAGTTTACAGCACCTAGTATTCCCAAATGGTCACCCATTTAAGTACTGACCAGGCTCGATGTTGCTTAACTCCGGTGATCGGACGGGAACTGGTGTATTTAACACGATATAGCCGTAGACTATATACATTGGATGCTAGAAATTTGAAAATTTAAATTAAACATCCTTGCATTTTCACTATTGGCCTAAATGTATAATTATAACATATATTTATTGAATTTCATTCCCTCTGTTATGTAATATCATTCTTCCTACGTGGCAATGAATGCAAGACAATTTCATCACAGATGAAGAAAAGACTTGAAAAAAAAAGAACTATGGTGCTTCAGAAGGATGTTGAGGATACCATGAACTGAACATGTGACCAATGATGAAGTTCTAGAAACAATGATAACAAAAAAGACACTTATACTTAACATCAGGAAGAGAGAGTTGAAATTTATGGAGCACATAATGAGGAAAGAAGGCTTGAAAAAATGATGATCACAGGACAGATTGAAGTTAAGAAAGGTAGAGTAAAGCAATGAACAACCTATCTGGCAAGCTTGAGTGAATGGATGGTGGTGTAAGGTTCGGAAGAGATGAAAAAAGAAAAATAGCAAAAAGATCTACATATGATAGGGAACTGTGGAGAGCTATGATTGTCAATGTCCTGAAGGGACACATCATATAGAAGAAGTCTAAAGGAATCCTTTCACAGGGTAAACAGATATTACACTCTGATCAGAAGCATATAGCAAGGTCGTGACACTGATATGGTATAGGACCTGGAAGTGACACTTTAATCTAAGACATAGGGCAAAACAGTGACAATTTGATCTTAGGTAGAGTGCACAAATACATTGACCCTAAGCAGATATATTGATCTGTATGTAAGTAAACCTTAGCATAGGATTTAACAGATTTTCTCACATTTTATCATTCAATTATCCACTATTAGTCTGATATATAGTCTATACATTATATTCTCCAATAATTATGTGTTGATATTTGGGCAAGAGTCCCTTTTCTGATACAGGTTTTGTTGAAAATGACTGAAAAGCTACTTTTGTTAAGTTCTTTTTCTTGTGTGTGAACAAGAGATTTCTTTCCAGCTTGAGACTTATAATAATTGAAGAAGATTAGGCCAAGTGAACTAACCATACTAAGGCCATTTTTTGAAGATAAATACTGTCATTATGATCAGAGAAATAAACTTTAGTTGTACAATAGTTTATTGAGAAGGTTAGGTTTGACACATGGAAACAGAAATGAAGTAATTTTTATAAAAACAGTTGCAAATAATATTTCTTGTTTCATCTACTGGGACATTCATAAATAGATTTTCAATATTAAGTTATCTCTGACTCCCAAGTGGACATTTCCCAACTGATATTTGCTACATCTAGACTGAAAGTAGACAGTCTCAGTATTTCAGAAATAGTCTTTGAACTCCAAATATGTCAAGTTAGGCTGTTTGAAATTAATCAAAACTCACACATGTTTAATCTATTTTTAGATGACCAGTTTTGGATAGTTATGTTTTTTTACTCAGAAAGCCATTGGAATCTAATTGAAATGAATGTTGTAAGAAATAAACAGGTTTAATTTGGCACATGTTTTAAAAAAAATGAGCTATATCAAATTGATTTGGAACCATTATAACACAAAATTCAGTCAAATTAAAAATTTTTGGTTATATTTTGCCTGCTTTTTTTCTTTGGCTGTAAATAACACAAACAAAAAAGACAGAGGCATTTTTTTTTCGCTTTTCTGTGTAACTTTCCAAATACTGAAAAAAAATTAAATCTATAAAATGTAAGAAAATTGTCTTGGAAAAGATATTGAAAATGTCCTCAGTTTCTTTCATATGGGAAATTGATCCTTAACTTATTTTTTCATGAATCATTAAAGACCTGGTCTCTCTTTATTTGATGAAATGCTTCTGCTCATCTGAATTCTCTATTGATAAATGCTCAGTTAATTATTCAATTACTGATTGTATGATGTGCTAAGTTTTGTGCATGTACGAGCTTAAAATTTGCATATTTCTGATTTTATTACATTAAAGATTTGAAACTGAAAAGATGTTCTACATGTAGTCACAATGAGCGGACATTTGATATTTTTGGAAAAAGTGATACGTTCAATAGCTAGTCTGAAAGTAGACAATCTCAAGAAGATTTCAGAAATAGTCTTTGTTCTAACTCCGAATATCTGTTAAGTTAGGACTGTTTGAAGTTAATCAAAAATCACAGATATCTAATAAGTTATTTTTAGATGATCAGTTTTGAAAAGTTGTGTTTTCTGCCTCTTTTTGCAAGTGAAGTCATTGGAATCTTGTTAAAATGAATAAGTGATAGATAAATTTAATACTCTTTTTTAAAAATAATCTTTTAAGGCCTTGCAATATAAAATTAATTCAAATTAATGACTTTTTGCCATATTTTGCCTGCTTTTTTTTTTTTTTTTGATAACTCAAATTTGAATAATGCTAACAAAAAGAATGTGCTCACAGCAATTTTTTTTCTCCTTTTTAGTTCCAAGCATTAAAACAATTTAAATCTGAAAAATGTAAGAATTTTTCTCAGGAAGATATTTTAAAATGTACTCCGTTCCTTTTATGCATTAAAGCAATCAGTATCTGCTTTTAGCACCATATACCAGGCATCCACAATATCAGTTTTTGACACAACTTTCTTTGTATTTATCAGTGCTATATTTAGTCTGAAAGTAGACAGTACCAGGATTACAGAACAAGTCTAACTCTGTCTTAACTCCAAATATTGGTCAAATTAGGATCATTTGAAGTTAATCAAAATTTACATGTTTGAACATATATTTTTAGATGAGCAGTTTTGGATAGTTGCATTTTCTGCCTCTTTTTGTAAGTAAAGTCATTGGAATCTTGTTAAAATCAATGTTATCTAATCTAATCTAAATTTATTTATAAATGGAACTTTGTATGTGTGTGTGTGTCTCCGTTACCTATAGTCTCCGAAACGGCTGAACTGATTTTCTTGAAAATTTACACAGTTGTACAATAAGCGTTTGCGAGTGTTCTTAGCTAGGTTTTGTGTTGAGGTACCCCCTGATAAATATTGAAAATCGATAACTGAAAAAATCGGGTTATAGAAGGAGTGGTCCAATTTTAATCAAATTTGATACACTCATAGACAAAGACATAAGAAACGATATTCAGAAGTTTCAAGGTTGCAGTTCTTACAATAGTGCATAAAATCAATAATATATATATATATGAAAGCTTTCATTACACCCAAGCAATGCCAGCCTATACTGCTAGTAATTTATAGATAAGTTTATGGTTAGTTTACTCTTCAAAAATGCCCTATATTAAGTGAATTTGGTGGCCCTACAATATAAAATTAATTCAAATTAATGATTTTTTTATCATATTCTGCCTGCTTTTATATCTCTTGCCTCATAAATTTGAATAGAAAGAGGTTATTTTGCTGGTCCTGGTAAAATAGATAAATATGCTTTTAAGCTTATTTTACCAGCCTCAGTAAAACAAGTCACCAAGCTATTTTACCGATACATATTTTTATTATTATGAAAGTAGGTAATGTTAGAATTAACTACAGATAGATTTTAGATTTAATACGGCTTATTTTCATCATCAAATGTTAAAACACAATTTAAAATCTTTTCCACAATCAATTGTTAAAACACATGTTAAAACCATTTATTCATCATCATTTATTCACAGAAATATAGAAGTTGACATTTTAAGCATTTTAGGCATAACAGTCTTTGCAAGTCCAAAACTTACCCTTGGGCATAGTTTTCTTTCCAATACACTTCAAGTGCACCCACTGAAGACAACAGTCACAGACCACAGAATTCATGTTGTTCAAGTCCTCCTATACAACTCACACAACCGCTGCTGATGATCTCAAATATAATACCTTCTTAGTTCTAAAACACTATTTATATTTACCAGAAAAACAGGTTTAGTGTACAATTTACCAGGACCATCAAAATAGCCTATTTGTTTTGAATAATGCTCACAAAAATGCCAAAGACAAAATTTTTCCTCCTTTTTAGTGTATGTTCCAAAATATTAAAATTTATGAATTTAGCTCACTGGTGCCCTCTATATATGAATTTACTCGAGCCACAAGATTAGCAACTAGGTCCCACCCTTTTACTGTGAAACCAATAAATTGTAAATGCAAATTCTACTTCAGCAGCTTCTTTTCTTGTATTTCCTGCCTGTGGAACTCCCTTTTGTTTACTTGCTTCCCAAACAGCTACAATCTCCAAGAATTTAAATGTAAAGTCAATGGTCATCTCCTATCTCACTAACTTGCATCCTTTCTCTCACGCTCCTTTCTCTATCCACTTTACTTTCATCAGTATTCTCGTCCTTCTCTTACCCATTTCCTGACACCCCGTGACCTGTCTCTTTTTCTCATAATTTTCCTCCTATGTAACCCCCTGCACACCAGTGGCAGTAGACTGTCTTGCTTGGGGCGATATGATTATAAAAAAACAAAAATCTGCAAAATGAATTGTTCTTGGGAAATTATTTAAAAAAATACTTAGTCCCTTTCATGTTAAATTGATGACTACCATGTACCAAATACCAGTTTTCAATATAACTTTTATTGTGTTTATCACAATGTCAAAATTTAGACGTCTACGTCTTTGTTTTTAAGGTGTTGAAAATATTTTTGGCTAAGAAAATATCTCTAAAAGAAATCTAAATGGACTAAATGCAGAATTCAATTTATTTTGGGAAATGTCGGCTCTTCACTGCAGATGATGTTTTCTTGAACTAAACCTTTATTTTCAAATTAGAAATGTGAATGTTTTGTTTTCGCCTCTAAAGTAAAAATACTATTAAAATAATTCCAGAAGTGAGCTGAAAATCATTCCAGGGCCTGAAAAGCCACGAATGTCTGCTTGGTTCTCTTAAGCAAACCCCCTTTGTATAAGTGCAGATAAAATGTTATTGTTATGTAGTCTGTGTTTGTATTTTGATTGGTGATCACAGATTATGTAACAATGTCTCCCCTATTTAGGGAGTTTGGTTAGTTTTGAACCTTTTAAAACTTTTCATCTTGCAATCAGGATCATGACTTGACAGGACACAAGAAGTGTTGAAACAAAATAGCTCCTCTGTAGTGATGTTATAACAATTATGTTATAAATTTTTCAATAAATATTGTATATATATTATTCTATGCCTATGGAATGACTCAGAGTTTCATGTGTTATGCAATCATCAGATGCATATTTCAAACTGACAGTTAAAAATGTTTGAATCTTTTACTATGTTCATGGGAATTAAATCTTATAAAGTTAAGTCAGAAACCCTGAGTCGTGCCATAGACGTAGGATAATATGTATATTTATTAATATAATTTACATCACTAAATATATATATATATATATATATATATATATAGAGAGAGAGAGAGAGAGAGAGAGAGAGAGAGAACCCCTAATAGCTTAAGAGATAGATGTAATCTATGTTTGACAGAAAAAATTAAAATTTTAAAATTTCAAGACCAAAAAGGAGATCATAAATATGTGTCGCCATAGAAATAAATATAAATTACAATAATTGTCCTATTCTCCCAATTAGTCCCCCAAAAAGTTTTTTAAAATTTGGCCAAGCAGTTACTTTCTCACCACTACTAACTCAAGGGTCAAGCCACATACCTTCCACTACCAAAGAGGAAATTACTACTAAATTCTTTCTCCTAGCCTAACCCAAATAAAACCAATACATCTCAACCCCTTCCTTTACCTAAGCTAACCACTGGGCTTAGAATTTTTCCTCCTTCCCTGTTTATAAGGGGTTGAAGAATGCATGCTTTAAAATGACATGTCGAAAATGGCTATTTCCCCACTAAGGTTTATCTGAATTTATATATATATATATATATATAAATAAAACATAGGACACTTGGTATGTAATCCAGGTAAATTCCAAAAAAGACGAACTCAATTCATTTATTTAATTTAACAGAGTAATATAATTTCTAAAGGATTTTCGATTATTACTATGGATAATATATATTTCACCACTTTGATGATATTATCGCGGGTTGTCAGACCCAAATGGTACAACAGTAGGTAATCAAAATATCACCCTCCCCACCAAAAAAAAATCCTTTTCTTTTATTTAATTTTACATAGACGCTCACATGTCCATATTAGAACTGTTACAAATGTCTGCTCTAATATAAACGTGTGAGTGCCTATGTAAAATTAAATAAAAGAAAAGGAATTTTTTTTGTGGGGGTGATATTTTGACTACCTTTTGTTGTACCATTTGGGTCTGACGAGCCGCGATAATCACATCAAAGCAGTGAAATATGTATTATCCATAGTAATAATCAAAAATCTTTTATATATCTGTTAAAACATATATTTATGGAGGAAAATACTTAACACTGGAGATCATGTGTTTATAGTTTGATCATAGTCAAATGATCACTTAAGGTGTAAAACTGACAATCACTACACAGTCATAATTTCTATATTCACACAGTCTAGATCTATTTATATCTATCTGCTGTTACCCCGTCCTCAAAGACGCCTCTTTAAAGACAAGGTTTGTAACACCAGAAGATAAATATTAATAAACTTAATTGAAAAACTGTTCTCATCAAATTTAAAAGTGTCTTTGTTCATGATCTAAACCTTTTAATGTCCAAAACCCACCAGTGCATAAATCTGATTAAAGCATCGGCGCTTTAAAAATCAGTCAATAAATAGTATCGTCTTGTATAGCTCATGGGAACCTGCAGTGAAGAATTATTTTGTATATGCTGGCACATACATATGTCCATAGCTTATTATTATTATTCTATGTGGACCTGAGTGATTATGGCACTCCACAATTTTCTGTTCTTTGTAGCTCTTAGCAGATTGTCTTTTGTTCATGTTTTAATGATGTAAAGAATAAAAAAACATTTATCTAAGACAACAAATATTTTCAACATAATCTCCTTCTCTGTCAATGCACTTAACTGAACAAGTCTATTAATCATACAGATTAGACATTATACGATGAAAATATCAGATTAAAAATTTACCTAATAACTGTTAGGCTATAGACTTATTAATTCACCTTTGTATAGATAACTATTTCTATTACTTCAAATGTTATTTTTAGTGCACACCTATACTTGAGGAACAGATGTGGTTCTACAGAAGGATATTGAGAATACCATAGACTGAACACATGAGCAACAAAGTTTTAGAGAAAATGGAAACAGACACTTATAAATAAGTGTCTCTTGTAATTTCTAAGCTGCATAATGAGGAAAGAAGGCTTAACACTCACAGGACATATTGAAAGTAAGAGGAACAAAGGAAAGCAGCAAGTATCCTAACAAGCTTGTGTAAATGAATGGCAGAACAGAATTTAGGAGAGATAGCAAAAAGATAAATTATACTGAGAGCTACAAAGGACAGGAAATTGTGGAGAGCCATGATCACTTATATCCTGAAGAGACATGACACATAGAAGAAGAAAGATGAGCTTGTATAAATGGATTGTGAAACAAAGTTTAGTAGAGATAACAAAAGACAAAATTTATTAAGATCTACAAATAACAGGAAATTGTGGAGAGCCATGATCACCCATTTCCTGAAGGGATACAACACATAGAAGATAGAATTACATCTCTTGGTCTGAACATGTGAGAAAACTTAAAGAAAATGTTGGTTGGTTGGTTGTTTTGATTTTATGGCAAATCAACCTCAGTGGGTCATTTATTGCCAACTAAATTTTATTTATTTATTGCTGGTAATACCTTTTTCTTTCAACAATTTATTGTTGTTTTTTATATAAGTTTTTGTGTCGAGTAATACTTTTTCTTTTCGAGTATAAAGATTTATTGGGATTTGTTTTTAAGGGCACGGTCCCCAAGTCCTACCCTGTTATTTAACCCATAACTGGAGGGAAGGGACGGATTAATACCTTTCCCAAGGGTACCAGTGCTTAAGTGAATGCAGGATATTCAACTGGAATTTGAACTCGGCTCACCAATTTCTCTTTCCGAGCCGATATCCACTGCACCACAACGCACATTTGTCACTAAACGCTTACAGCACCTGGTATTCCCAAGCGGTCACCCATCTAAGTACTGACCAGGCTCAACGTTGCTTAACTTCGGTGATCGAGCGAGAACTGGTGTATTCAACGTGATATGGCCGTAAGCATAAAGAAAATGATTTGAACCTCTATCTCCTTTTGTAGAAGAAACTACCCATTGATTCAGTATGTGTCAGCTCAAAGAGCATCAGTATCGCAAGGTTCTATTTACCATTTTAAGTTCCTTTATTCTCAAAAGCCCATATATTCTAATTAATTCTATGAGCCATGTTTTTTAAGGATGTAGGTGATCATGACTATCCATAATTTCCTGACCTTTGTAGTTCTTACTAAAGTTTGTCTTTTTGCTATCTCTCCTAATCCCTGTTGTTCTAACATTTTACATGAGCTAATTAGATAGGTAATTTGCTGATTTTCTCTGTTCCTCTGACCTTCGATATGTCCTATGGGTGTCAAATTTTCCAAGCCCTTCTACTTCATTATGTGCCCTAAAATTTTTAACTGTCTCTTTCAGACTAAGTCTCTGGACCATACAAAAATGAAATAAAAAAATCTTAAAGAATTTCCACTAGTCTTTAATTAGACCAACATATATCAGTCAGTTGAGTGTCATACGTAATACACACTTTGGGTGATCATGTCTCGAAAGAGACATGACTGATTGGGCAGACAACCTGCAGTAAGTTGCCATTGCTTTCTGCGGTAGAATGGTTGCTAGCCAAGGCTATAGAACCCAATCTGTCATATTATTTAAAACATAACTGGAGGGAAGAGATGGATTAATACCTTTCCAAACATATATACATATGATAAAATGATTGATATAAAATAACTGATGAAAGGGAATATGTAAAAATGGATGTTTAAAATATCCATCCTATACAAAAAAAAAACATATATATATATATATATATATGTATGTATGTTTGTGTTAGTGCTTGGGCAACAATCTCTATTTTATGCAGGTTTCATTAAAAATGACAGACAAGGTAGTATCATTGTTTTTTAAATAATTTTACGTCTTGTGAATTTTTCTTTTGAAAAATTATATAAAAATATTAATAAGACTTTGTCCATAATTTTTAATGAACCTGCATATATATATATATATATATATATATAGATAGATAGATAGATAGATAGATCAGATGGAAAATTGGAAAGTCCCAAAAATCAAAAATTAAAAATCAAAAATCACTTTATTTTTTGTATATGTACTACAGAAGGGTCAAGTTATTTGATTGAAGTAAGATGGTCGAAAAAAATTGAATATTCTCCTCAAAATTCAGGCTTAATATGACAAGTAATAATGGTTTGTTTTGAATGGAAATAGAAATTTTTTATGTTCCTCTAAAAAATCCAGAGAAATCTTTGAAACACTTTATGTTTTATCTTCTTTTTAGCTTTTTCTTATATGTATGTGCACTTTGTGGTGCAGTGGATATTGGCTCGGAATGATAAATCAGAGTCATGCTTAAATTCATGTTGAATTCATTGCATTTACTTGGGGAAATTATTAATCTGTCTCTTTTCCCAATAGTTATGGGTTAAATAAACCAGACAGATTGGGTTCTATAGCCTTGGTTGGCAACCAGTCGACCACAGAAAGTAATGGTAACCTCATGTCTCTTTTCAGACATAACCAGCCAAGTGTGTATCATGTATGGCACTTGACTAACTGACATATATGCATGCATATATGCAACCATGCTTAACTCCTTATATATATATATATGTATATATATATATATATATATATATATATATATACACACACACACACGTTTATATTCATGTGAGTGAAAATATGATTTATAAATTTTTATATCAAAACAATGTTGTGTAATTGAATGACAAAAAGGAAAAAATGCATGATTAGAATTGATTTTTACCTTAATAATTTGCCTCTCCCTACATATATATTTGTATCATTAAGAATACTAGTCTGATGAAGTCTTTTTAGAGGTTGAACAACATTATTTTTTTTTTTTTTTTTTTAAATCATTTCACCCCGAGCAAGGCAGAAATGCCACTGATGTGCAGGGGGCTACATAAATGTAAAAAGATTAATTAGAAAAGAGTGAGGAGTACAAACTAGTTAGAAAGGAACAATAGAAAGCTGAGAAAGCAGGTGCAATAAAGCTGAGAAAGCAGGTGCGATGACAGATACATAGGTGGAGAGAAAGGGAAGGTTATACAGGGGAGGGGAGAGAGCTAGAGTCCAGTGGTTAGTAGATGAGTATTGACTTTGCATTTAAATTTCTGGAGGCTGTAGCCGTCAGGAAAGCAAGAATACGGGAGTGAGTTCCACAGGCGGGAAGTGCGAAAGAGGAAGCTGCAGGAGTAGAATTGTCGTCTGCATTTGGCTAACCTGACTGTGAATGGGTGGGACCCAGTTGCCAGTCTGGTTGCACGAGTAAACACCTGTTGAGGAGGCATCAGTGACTTAAGCTCATCCGAGCAGAAGCCATGAAAGTATTTATAGAAGAGACAAAGGGAGGCCACATTTCGACGATGGGGAAGTGGCTGCAGTCGAGTCGCCAGATCAGTACCTATCACATTACAGACTCTCCTTTGGAGCTTGTCAAGAACACAGAGGAGAACGGCAGGGGCACCTGACCATAAATGGCAGCAGTACTTCATGCACGGACGGATGGTTGACTTGTATATGTGCAGGATGGATTCAAGTGGAAAAAACATCCTGGATCAACTTAGTGACCCAATCTTCTTAGCAGTAGATTTTGCTATGGATTCAATATAGTGGTTCCATTTGAGGTCTGAGGACAGAGTAAGTCCGAGGAGGCGTAGTGTATTACTCTCAGGGAGAATCACTTGGTCCATGCTCATGGGAGGCAGAAGAGGTTGCCTGTAATGGTTGACAGACAACAGCTTGGTCTTAGATGAATTGAAGTTGACAAGCCACTTCTTGCCCCAGTTCACCACAGAGTGTAGATCCTGCTCAAGGTCAGCAGCGAGATTATGTCTGTCTGCCACGACAGGTTTCTTACTGGAGCGGGAGTATATTGTAGTGTCATCTGCGTAGATGCCTACTTGGGACTTGATCTCATCTGGGAGGTCGTTGATGAAAATAAGGAAGAGCGTCGGGCCCAGGATAGAGCCCTGTGGGACACCAGCATTCGTGCTGTAGAACGAAGAGGCACGCCCATTCAGAACGACCTTCATTTTGCGGTTATTTAAGAAAGATTGGATTAGGTCAAGCAGGCGACCGGTAATACCATAACCGCGTAGTTTGCATAGGAGGCCAGAGTGACAAACCCTGTCGAAAGCCTTGGAGATGTCCAGAGCAACTGCGCGAGCCTCGTCAGACTCATCAAGGGCCTGTAGCATGTACTCCGTTACGGTTGTTAGCATGTCGGCCGTGGATCTGTCAAAGCGGAATCCATATTGCCTGTCGGAGAACAGTTTGTGGGCGGTGAGATGATGAACTATTTCAACATTGATTATAGCCTCGAATACTTTCCCGAATATCGGTAGAAGACTGATAGGGCGATAGTTGGATGGGTCCGAGGGTTCACCACAATTCTTAAATACAGGAACGACTGAAGAGAATTTCTAGCATGCAGGAAAGCAGGAAGCAGAAAGGCAATAGTTAAATAGTTTAGAGAGGACAGGGGAAAGTTCAGGAGCACACCTCTTAAGGACTATCACCGGGATTCCATCGTCTCCACACGCCTTATGGGGGTCGAGTTTTGAAATTACTCTGGATACTACTGTCGGGGTGATATATACGTCGTGCAGTTTGGCCTCAGTTCTAATAGGGAAGTCGGGTGGGTGCACTCCAGACGAGTCAAATGTGGAGTTGGATGAGAATTTTGTTATTCAATTATCCAACCTCCTTCCTCATTGCGTGTACCAGGAACTTTAGCAGTCTCTTCCTGATGCTTGATATGACTTTCCTTTTTGTTTCCATCCTTTCCAAAACCTCATCATTGCTCACATGCTTGATCCATGATATCCACAGCATGCTTCTGTAGAACCACATTTCAGTTGCTTCAAGTTTTTCTTTCATCTTTGATGATATTGTCCAGCATTCACTGCCATATTGAAGAACTGACATCACAAAGCAATCTAGTACTCTCTTCTTTGTTTTTAGTGAGAGTTTCCTGTGTCTTAATACTTTACTCAGCTTCTGGAATGCGCCCTTCGCTATGCCAGTTCGCCTTTGGATCTGTGTCGCACTTTCTGTCTTCTGTTTGAACACTTCCCAGGTATTTAAATTTTCGTACCTGCCGGATTTTAATATCCCTCACTGCACATCTTTAGAAGGTGCCTTACAAAACCATACCAAGTGTTGACCCAAGATTTGTGAATGAAAGTGAGTAGATGGACCTGTTCAGAAGATGTCAATTGTGCTAGCATAAAGCCATAAGATATTGTGACTGAGGTTTGTCACTGGCATTGTTCAAACTGCACTCTATTTCATAAACTGTAACTATGGTCCACTTAGCATAGTTACAGTATAAATCCCAGGTGGGTTCTGTGAGTATTAGACAAACACAAATGTGCCTAAGCAGACATCTACAACAGGGAGTGGCTAATTGACTTAGAAGATGGGTGTGCACAGAAAACAAATGGCTAGCCAATAACAACTGAATAGGTTGTTGTTAGATAATGACTGGGACTTGTTTTCTTACAAGAAATTTCTTGTAAAAAGTGTTTAAAAAAGAAAGTGAAAATGATAATGAAGAATTGTATGATGAATTCATGTTCAACTCATGGAGAAGCTAAAAATGCAACATGATTATATAAACAAAACAAGCCTCTGTTCTGTAGTAAGAGAAAGTACATTTTGTTTAAGCAACAGTACATTCTGTTTGAAGTTTTAGCAAAAATAAGAAACAGCAATTTTGCATAAAAGTGGGCTATACTTTCTGGTTCATTACAGTTGTTTGCTGCTCATCATTAATTTAGGTAAATTTGTATTTTTTTAAAGAAAATCTGGACAAAAAGAAATTATTTGTTTTTGCTTTTCTTTTTTCAAAAAGGTGTAAACTTCTGATTGTACTGTAATTTTTTTTTTCTTTATTCCCCATTTACTACAGTTTTTCTGACTCATTTAAATAAATTAACTTTAAAAACTAGTTGCTATTTCCTGAAATGCCAGGATCATATTGGTGATTGATTGCATTAAAAATTGATTTTAGTTCATGCCTTATTGGATGTGTGTTGTGGTGCAGTGAATATCGGCTTGGAATGAGAAATCGGAACCGAGTTCGAATTCCAGTTGAATATGTTGCATTCACTTATGCGCAAATACCCTTGGGAAAGGTATTAATCCGTCTCTTCCTTCCAGTTATGGATTAAATAACAGGACAGATTGGGTTCTATAGCCTTGGCTGGCAACCAGTCTACTGCAGAAAGGAATGGCAACCTACTGCAGGATAATCTTCTGCACAGTCAGTCATGTCTCTTTCGAGACATGATCGCCCAAGCATGTTTCACAGATGGCACTTAACTGACTTATTGTATTTAACAAATATTTCCCCGCCCCCTAATGATTTCATAAAACTAGTCGAAAAGTACACTTACAGGCTAACCCTTGGTCTTGTAATTATTCTTTTGGCCTTAAGATTTCCCAACCATCCATCATGCCACTTGGGTTGTCTTTCTGATGATGCAGCGTCAATGTCTGATAATTTTTAAGGTGCCAAAGAATGCTGGGATTTTAATGTTTAAAAATATATATAAAAAGCACATAAATCCTACAATATTTCTATGAGATTTTTTTTGTGTTTCTCTCTTTCTCAAGAACAGGTAACCTCCATATATACACACACACCACAATATTACCCTCTTTTTTATGTTTAGAAGATTTAAGAAAAAAGAATTTTTTCTTTTTTACATACCATAATGCTAACACCCCATCAAAAGAAGGCAATTTCTGGTGGAATGTCGTAAACTACGCTTTTTCGAATCCAGAAGTATCATTCTCTCTTTCAAAGCTTATTGTCATATTCGTTATCAAAATCAGTGTCAACCTTCTTGAAATTCGGAATGTTTTTCACATTGTTTACATGTTGAATGTATGCACCAGGCTTATCCAGCTTCTGGATAGTTATGTCTGACTCTTTTCTGTCAATAACAGTGGAAGGTTGAAGAGAAAATGATGTTGAAAATTTACTGTTTCTCACCCCACCCTCATAAGAGCACATTGTCTTCTTGAATAATATTACACTGTTTTGCTTTATTTTTTTATACCTTGCATATATAATCAGCATATTTTGCCTGTTTACGTTGATTTTAATAGTCTCGGCAGTAATACTAGGGATCTTGTTTCACAGAGGTTGACCAAAAAGTAATTAAACTAGATACATCTGAATAGACATTTGCGGCATATTACGATATGCAAGTAAAAATTAGAAAATTTGTGTTCTCCAATTTAATGGTCTTTACCAAGTGTTCTATAAATTCTTTCTATCTCAGAATTTCGTTGAAGATGTTAAGGTATCAATCGATTAGTGGTGTTGAATATCATTGACTCACAAAATTGTTTTATGTCTATACTTTTTAAGTTGCAAGCATTATCCGTAAAAATGACTTCAGGGTATTTGAATGTAAAAAAAAGGTCTGGTCTAGACAATTTAAAATAGTTTTTGAGTTTGTAGCTCTAATTATGACGATCTACTCCCCAATCAGTATGGACCACTACATGTAAAAGTTGTAGGAATTGACTAAATTTTATTTTCAAGTATTTTAGACAGAGAATAAATGTTAATTTTTTTGTTAATGATGATGCCTAGAAAATTGTGTTGTTTCACTACTGTAGTTTCTGCTCTGTCTTATTTTAAACATGGGTGGTTGTGCAATTATCTTAATTTGCAGGAATGTAGGCATTTCATTTTGGAAAAAGTAAAACAATTCTCAGTAACCCATTTGTGTATTTTATTGAGGCATTGTTGGAGTTGTCTTTCTATGGTATGCATGTGTTGAGATCTGTACATTATTAGAAAGTCAACATATAGGGAGCATCTCACTCCTGGGCATGGGGATTTAACTATGGAATTGATTTTCACTCAGAACAGGGTCACCAAAAGAATGCTTCCTTGTGGAACTCCTCCTTCTTGATTTTGAAGTTCTGATAGTGTAGTTCCTATATGGACTTGAAATCTTTGGTCTTCAAGAAATTCTCTATGAATTGAGTCAGCCTTCCTTTTAGGCCCAGTTCATCCAGGTCTTTCAAGATACCAAATTTCTATGTTGTGCCATATGGATTTTCTAAGTTAAAAAACACTGCCAAGAGACGTTCCTTCTTAAAGATTTCTAGGCATATTAAGTGGTCTCTGGTGCTTCTTTTTTTCCTAAAATCACATTAGAAGTTGCTGATTAAACCTTTAGTTTCCAGGTACCAAGTCAACGTGTTGACCATTCCCTCCTTAGTTTTACATAGGCAAATGGTTAATGCTATCAGTCTACAGTTTCCTTGTTTTGTGTCATCTTTTCCAGGTTTTGGAATAGGGATGAGGAATGACTATCTCTACATTTCTGGGATGGTGCCATTTATCCATATGTTATTATACATTTTTAATAACAGTTGTAATGATTTGTTCGATAACTGTTTCATGAATTCATAGTGGATGTCATCTACAGCGGCATTATTCTTTTTTTTTCAATTGGAGTAGATAGACTAAACTATCGCCCGGTTCACACTCCACCCACATCTATTGAACAGGTGAAGAGGCTCATCCCTTGTTTCCTGTTTAGGATGTGGTTTCCGGCTTTCTCTTTTCCATTCTTTTTACCCTTACGTAGCCCCCTGCGCGTCAGTGGTGTTACCGCCTTGCTCGGGGTGATATGATTAAAAAAAAAAATTGTGGCCTTTCTTTAAAGATTTATTTTGTTCATCAAGAGTGAATGGTAGGTTATAGAGCTCAGCATTATTTAATTTAGTTTTTGTTTTTCCACTTTTAGATTGAGTTTTAGAAATTGTTGACAACCATTCTTGGCAGGTGAATTTTAGAGATTGTTTTAGCTAGTCGGTCAGTGCTATTATTTTTGCTGGTTATTTTAGAAATATTTATTGAGAGGTGTTTTACAGTGTTTATATGGTATTTATCTGCTATTTTCTTTATCATATTCCAGACAGAGTTTGTTTTTGTAGCAGAATTAAGTCTGACAGTTTTTCAGCTTTATTTTTTTTGTTTCTTTAATTATTTTCCATGCTTTTGATCATAGTTGCTTAAATTGCATCAAATCAGAGTAGGCTGTTTGTTAAATTCTCTCAAAGCTGCTCCTCTGAGCCCGAGAGCTTCTTTAGATTCCTCATTAAACGAAGGTCAATGTTTTGGAATGTATTCCTTTGCTATAGCTATAAAAATTTCCGTAAAATGTTTCAACCCCTTGGACCTTTTTCTTTCCACTAATTTTTCAGAACACTGGATTTTAAATTCATCCCAATTCACTCTGCTCGATTTCCAACAGACAAGATTTTTTATCGTTATGTTGCGAGTTTTGTAAAACAATTGGCAAGTGATTGCCACCGCAGGTGTCTGCCAGTACCTTCCAGGAGAAATCCATGTAAATTGATTAGTCTATTGTCGAGTAGCTACCAGTAACTGGATTTATGTAAATCGATGTTTTATCATGATAAATGCATAAATCATTGTTGTTAATTATTGTTTCTAAGGTCCTTGCAACCCCATATGGTGCTGTGACAATTAAAATCCCCTCGTATCATAAAAAGTGCATGGAGTTGCCTTATGATTCCATGAATTTCAGCTTCATTTACTGGTTCATTCTGTGGGGTGTATCAGTCAGTCAGTTAAGTGCCATACGTGATACACGCTTGGGTGATCATGTCTCGAAAGAGACATGATCGACTGGGCAGAAGATTATCCCACAGTAAGTTGCCATTGCTTTCTGCGGTAGACTGGTTGCCGACCAAGGCTATAGAACCCAATCTGTCCTGCTATTTAACCCATAACTAGAAGGAATAGATGGATTAATACCTTTCCCAAGGGTATTTGCGAGTAAGTGAATACAATGGATTCAACTGGAATTCGAACTCAGCTCCCCGATTTCTCGTTCCGAGCCGATATCCACTGTACCACAACGCACATGTATACTGAGCAGATATTTATTGGCCTGTGTAAGGTCAATATAACAGAATTCCCTGGTAAAGATTTATTTTATTTTATAATCATTTCACCCCAAGCAAGGCAGTTTTACTGCCACTGGTGCACAGGGGGTTACATGAGAGGAGAGTGATGAGAAAGAAAAACAAGTTATAGGGAGTGTCAGAGAATGGGTAAGAGAAGGATGAGAACAAAGGTGTGAAGGTAGAGAGAAAGGAACAGAACAAGATATACAGGGTGATGTAGAAAGAACTGGAGTCAAGTGTATAAGAGACAGGGGTGAAGAGAGCTGATGAAAGTAAAGTGAATGAGGAAAAGAACATGAGAGATAGGAGATGGCAATTGACCTTACATTTAAATTCTCGGAGATTGTAGCTGTCAGGGAAGCAAGTATATGGAAGGGAATTCCACAGGCAGGAAGTGCGAGAAAAGAAGTTGCTAGAGTAGATGTTGCAGTTACATTTTATTGGTTTCACTGTAAAAGGGTGGGACCTATTTGACTTTTACAGTTGCAAGTCTAGTAGCTTGAGTAAATTCATGTAGAGGAGACACCATGGAGCTAAGCTCGTCAGAGCAGAAGCCGTGAAAGTATTTGTAGAAGGGACAGAGGGAAACCAAATTATGTTGGTGAGAAAGTGACTGGAGTTGATCTACCAGGTTGGGATCGATCACATTCCAGATTCTCTGCTGGATTTTGTCAAGAACTCCAAGGTGAACAGCAGGGGCACTCAACTAGTCAGTCAGTTAAGTGCCATATGTGAAACACGCTTGGGTGATCATGTCTCGAAAGAGACATGACTGACTGGGCAGAAGATTATCCCGCAGTAGGTTGCCATTGCTTTCTGCAGTAGACTGGTTGCCAACCAAGGCTATAGAACCCAATCTGTCCTGTTATTTATCCCATAACTGGAAGGAATAGATGGATTAATACCTTTCCCCAAGGGTATTTGCGCGTAAGTGAATGTAATGAATTCAACTGGAATTCGAACTCGGCTCCCCGATTTCTCGTTCCGAGCCGATATCCAATGCACCACAACGCACATCCTTCATCCAACTCAACTAGATTTTACTTTAAAGTACATCGTTCCTAACTAGGATAGATGTGCCACTTGAAATTTAAAGTCCAGTGTCTTACTGATATTCTTTTATATTCAGTTTGTCCTTTTGCTTAAGAAATGTTTCCTGAAGGTAAACAACTGCCAGCGACAAGTCTGTTATTAGCAGAAGCATATCACTTATGTTCGACTTTATTCCAGAACAGTTTCATTGGATTACCTGATATATGATTGCTAAATGTTTTTAGGCTTTAGCTTAGTATATGCTTGTGATTTAATTTTCTGAGGTTTTGAAATTTGGGCTATTTGTGGGTTCTAGCTTTCCACCTCCATTTCTTCCAGTTTGTCAAATCGATTTTGGGTAAGAATTTGGTAACTTAAAGTTTCTGATATTTATTTGGCTTGTTCTGTTTTTTGGGGGAAATAATATCTTAAGTCTATTTTATAATAGTTTTTGGTTGATAGATAGAAGATTGCTGTGACCTTTGCTTTATAGGAAACAAGCATCATAACCCGGCGTTGCCCGTGCAACTCAAAACATTTTAGTAGTAGGAGAAGATGCCACTTTTTATTTTACATATTTTGTTTTTGTTTGAAAAAACACTTTTTTTAAAAAATATTTCTTTTGTTTCAAAATTACGGAAAAAAATATTCACATTTTTTTGTTGACCAAATGAATTTTTAAAACGTTGGAATAAAAATTAAATATAAAGGCTTATTTTAAAAAAAAAAAAATATTTTAGTCGCATTTAACACATGTGATTTGATTTCTGTGATGTAAAATGTTAGAATAAAAATTAAATATAAAGGCTCATTTTTTTTTTTAATAAAAAATATTTTAGTCGCATTTGACACGTGTGATTTGATTTCTGTGACGTAATTCAGCAACCATCTTAGATCTTAGATGTTTTACGGAGCAAATGTAAATAATCGTGTCCATTGGCCAAAAAGTGCAAAAGGAAAAATTGCTGAACTTTAACTCAAAAAGTATGTGTCGACCTGGCTTTCCTGTAGATATGTGTCCCTAGAATGTTTGAATGGCGTAGCTTAAAAAATGTAGGCGTGCATAGGGAACTGTCGCACACAGACTCACAGATTGCGTTTTATATATATATATATATATATATATATATATATATAGATTTTGTATATTTTGGAAGAGTGGTTTGTGTTTGAAAAGTAGATTTTGTATTTGTTTTTTCTTCTATTATTTCAATTCTTACACTAACCTTCTTTTTTGGTTTAGGTTGTACTATTTCCTTGGAGTATATATTTTTCAAGTAGTTTTTAAAATTGGGCCAGTCATTCAGTCCTAAGAGCACAGGCTTCTTAATGAGGGCTCTGTATTTGTTAGCTTAACTGGAATTCATTTTTCCAGTTTTTTTTTTAATTTTTTTTGTATAGGAAGGGCCTATCATATAGCTTTCCACTATTTGCTTTGCTTCGATGAATGAGATTTTGTTTATATTTCAACTATCCTCTTCTCTAGAAGTTGCTGAATGGTTTTCCTGGCTGTTAGCACATCTTACTTCATAGTGATGTTCTTCTCACAAATGTTTAGCACTTGAAGCACCTTAGTGAAGCAGGAATATATTGTTCCACTGGCTCAATATTGTACCTGACTTCAGCTATGACAAAAGTAAATATAAATGTGTCTGTTGTAATGGTTTCCCCTTTTCTTTTAATTGTGATTCTATGGTAACCACTGACCGCCTGGTTTCCTAAGGCAGATGTGATTTCCTCAGACTTTATCTTTATCTTTATCTTTATTATATTTTTTGGCCTCAGCCAGTAAATTGTCTTTTTTCAGCTTCCTGTTTTGGGGATTAGTCATACTGAATAACGCCTTTTCAATCAAGAAAGGAGAAAGTTTTGCTAAAGGAGTTTCATATAGGAACACAAGCACAAGAAACTTGGGAAATTCAATACTTATTTCTTTTTCAAAATCAATCTAAAAGATATCATTTGGGGTTTTGTTTTGATTATTCATAATTTTGATGTTGTAAAATTCCACTGTCTTTGTTGACCCCCCCCACCCCCCCGCCAGCCTCGGATCCCGATATTTGGATGTGTCAAGGGGTAAACCCAGTCACCTTGACAGGTCAAGGTTACAGAAACCAATATATTCATATAAAAAGAAATGATGACTAAAATAGCCTGCCTTGATTAAGGTTTGAGTCCTGGTTAATAAGTCTCTAGAAATTAAATGCTGATTTTCTTGGCAAGCCCCACTTCTTACCTGGAAGAAGTGGACAACAATTTTTCCACACCATTTCTTTTATTATGATCCATGTTGAGATTTCCAACCTCCCCAGTTTGTTTTTTTTGTACCCTGTGTTTTTTCATCTCAGATGGGTCAGTCTTTGATTTTCTTTCTTTACCATTTATTATTCTTCCCTCTCCGTTAGTGAGTGAGCTTCTTGATTCTGTCTACAGATAGAATACAATGGCCCCTCTTATTTTTGTGGGGGAGACAGATCTTACTAACATTTTAGTTTGAATATTTTATGTTTTAGTTTCATGGGTTCATCCCCTTCCCATCATTTCATATCACCATATTTTTATATACTTTTGTGAGAAAAAATATTTGGACAATTTGTATATAAAGAAATTTTTATGTCAAGTGGCTTTTTGTAAGTTCCCTGTGAATATGTGGTATTGTGGTAGATGTAGGATTGAATAGTGATGGATAAGTTTTGGTGGTGAATGAGCAAAATGGGTTGTGAATTTGATTAGCTAGGTCTAAGATAATTAATGTTTACCAACCTTACCCCACCTCTTTGGCCTTGTGTCACATTTGTTGTATTTAGCAGTAATAAATATACTTTCTATGCTCATTTTTCTTTATTATTTTCTGCTATTAATACTAAATTAAGGTTTTTAAAAATTTAAGAACCATGATGTAAGTATGACCCTTGCAGTGACAAACATTTCCTTAAGAAGATACAAGAGAAATAATCACAATATCAACAAAAAAAATGTCTAATAATGTTAACAATACTGTGATGAAAAAGACAAAGATATATTTTTTTCAGAATTTTGATAGAATAGAGAGAAATGATACAAACAACAGCTGTGAATTTGCAAAACAATAGCTAATGTAGCCAAAAATGTTAATACAACCTGATTTGGGAATTATTATAACAACACTGAGAATGCCTGTTTGTTCATTCAATTGGTTTGGGGTCATATTTAAATTTAATAAAAATAAACACTTCTACCTTAGAAGCACATTTTATAATCCTCATAATCATTAAATTTGTACAATTTATTCGATGCGTTTTTAAAAGTAGTAATTTGGTTGTAGCTAAACCAACTACAACAAAATTACTACCTTAAAAAAAAAAAGAGAAAAATATAAAACAGATTGTACAAATTTAATAATTATAAGGAATTAAAGGCTGTGCATTGTGGTATAATGGATATCAGCTTTGAATGAGAACTCTGAGAGCTGAGTTCAAATTCCAGTTGAATTTGTTGCATTTGTTTACATGCAAATACCCTTGGGAAATGTATGAATCCATCTCTTCTCCCTTCAACTATGGGTCGAATAGCAAGACAGATCCGGTTCTATAACCTTGGTTGGCAACCAGTCTACTAGAGAAATAACTTACACCTTACTGCAGGAAAATCTTCTGCCTAGTCAATCATGGATCGATAGAGACATAATTGCCCAAGCATATATCACGTATGGGACCTAACTGACTGAGTTGGTTTAAAAATCATATCTAATATTTAAGATGTCATTTTTTTCTTATTTTTGTTTGATACAGAGACTTTATTGTTTAAGAACTGAAACTAGGTCTGTTACCAGAGTGTTTTGATGTGGGGTTGCTTTAAGTGCTGGCAGTAAGTATTTGAAAACAACAATTAGTTCACATTTTCATTTGTTCACAAACATGTCTTATACTAGCGATGAGCTTGGTTGAAACAAAAATGATTCTGGAAGGAATAATCACTTTATATAAACAAAAAAATAAAATCTCTCATAATTATATATATATATATATATATATAATACTCAACCATTTTGAATATGTTGAGAACCAGTTGTGTAGCTTTGATCTACTTTAGCAGGCAAACCTTACTGCATATGGCTGAACAGATGCTCTACCAGGGTGTTACTCAGTGACTTTCATATTCACAATGATTGAATAAGTTAGTTTTCATGTTTTCAAAGTTTTTTGGGAAAATTTGCATCATCTTATGTTGTCAGACTCCTTAATTTCACTCCAGGTGACTTCTAGCTTTTACCAAAGCTATAATCATTGTTGAAATAATGTGGAAAAAATCCAGGACTGCCACTGGTGCACAGGTGGTTACAATAAGAGAAAAAACTGGATCCAAGGGATGTTGAAGAAAGGATAAGAGAAGGATTGGAATCAAGGAGATAGAAGATGCCAGTTGACATTGCATTTATACTTTTAGAGATTGTAGCTATCAGGGAAGCATGCAAATACAAGGGAGTTCCCCAATGGGAAAATGGGAGAAAATAAACTGTTAGAGTAGAAAAGGCAATTATATTTAACTATTTCAACAGTAAAAGGCTGGGACCTTGATGGGTAAAATTTTGTTTTAATTCCCATTGCTTTTCCCCTTCAAAACTTATCCAAAATAGCATTATCTCTGTGCAAATGTATATGCTGAACTCAAATCAAGTGTTAGTTAGTGAAGAAACTTTCCCTTTTTGCTTTCAATGTCCATTAAGAAAACAAACTATATCTCACATGTTTTCTTTCTCATAACTCTCATGAAGTCATGTAATTGACTGCAGAATGGCGGACTGCACAAGGTAACGAAATCTGACCTGTTTACATCCGCCTGTTTACTTCCGGTTAGGGAAGTAATGCGCTTTTTCCAAAAAACACGCAACTATCTGATGAAATTGTGTACCAAAAACAACAAGTGCATTACTTCCCTAACCAGAAGTAAACAGGCGGATGTAAATGGCCCCCAATTTTGTTCCCTTACACAGTCCGTCATTCTGCAGTTAATTACATGACTTCATGAGAGTTATGGGAGAAAAAGTACGAGATATAGTTCGTTTTTTTTATGGACATTTCGATAAAAAAAAGTTAGTTTCTTCACTAATTGACACTTGATTTCAGTCCAGCATATACATTTGCACAGAAATAATGCTATTTTGGATAAGTTTGAAGGGGAACAGCAACGGGAATTAAAACGAAATTTTACCCCTTGATGCAAAAATACATGTGGTCAGAGAACCAGAGGAAAAAGTTCATCAGAGTAGTTGCCATGAAAATATTTGTAGAAAAGACAGAGGGAAGCCACATCACGTCAATGACCGAAAGAGGGCTGCTAAATTAAGATCAATTATATTGCAGATCCTTTTTTTGAATTTTGTTGAGAAACTCTAAATAGCAGGAGCACCTGACCAGATATGGCAACAGTATTCAATGCACAATTAATGATGACAATCCCTAAACTTTAGAAAAGTAAAGGGTCTCTGGGATTAAGTGGACAAGATGTTAAGGGAAGTACTCTGAAGAGCACTTTAGTACCATTGCTTTAGGTAGGCTATATTCTCATTAGTATTAAATATCTGAATACTTTACTGGGAAGACTTTGTATATAAACAAATCTTAGTAATTACAATTTATATAATAATACAAATGATATCTTGTAATGCAAAATGTATTTTCTACAATAAATTTTTAGCTTTATTTTTAGTTAAATATTAATTCAATTTAAGTAAACATTGTGTTTTTTGTGCCTTGACTTGGTTAGAGAATATATGAATCAAATACAAGTTTTACAGTTAACTCCTTGTACCACTGCAGAAAGTACCCAATTCCTTCCGCTCTTCATCATCTTTACAAGTCTCAAGTTCAGACCCAAAACTGGAACGGCTTAATTCTTACTTTCCAGTATTACGGAGTTAAAAACCCTGTATGCAACCTAGTGGGGAAAAACATTTTACACCTTACATCCCCTTTCTAAAAGACACATCCCAAGTCCATCACTAATTCCATGGCTAATATTTAGATGAGCATTCCATTTTTTAGTGCCATCACTTCAGACCTTCACAGCCAAGACCAACCTTGCTACATCCACAGAGCTGAATCACACTCATTCCTTATATATTCTGTTGCTTCTTCCCAAAAATTGCTATTTTTTGGAACAGATTCCTGCATGAATGCTATGCTTAACACTGCAATCTTAACTTCTCAAAATCAAATGTCAATTGCTATCTATTCTACATATCCTCATAATCTTCACTTTCTAATTCCTCCTAAGTTAATATTACACACCTCATTCAGTAATCATCTACCTTGAGTGGCTCTGGGTCCCTGTATTGAGTGAACTTTAGAAAAAAAAAAATTACTAACTTGAACTTTTTTCTTTGAAATTATTTCTTCTTAAAAAAAAAAAAATTTACAACTGTTCACAACATAAAAAATATTTTTACATAACTGATGATACATTTAATTAAAACTAGTAACAATCTAGAAAGATAATACATTTAATAGCATAAAAAAGCTATACGAAATATATGTATAGACAAGCATCAAGTATAAATCAAGTTAACTTTCATTTTTAACCCATTAAATGCTTGTGGTGTTCTAATAATTATCAAAATTCTTCTTTTTTTTTTTAAATATCCACAATTGTGTGAGAGAAGTACATCCACTGGCAATCTGTTCCACAGATTTCCAACAGTATTAAAGAAAATTTTCCTAATATTCAATTTGCAGCTGCTTATGTTTTTTGGCTAGTGTGCCTTCTAGTAAAATATACACAGTGCTGGTATAGTATGTGGTCTATGAAATTCTGTTCCTAGTACAGCATGTGGCCCACCTTAAAAAGCATATTATAGGGAAGTATTATAACTGTCTGATAAGGGTTAGGGTTAGCGAGAATAATTAGTTTCAATAAATAGCCCGATACTTATATTTATAAATGTACTCTTCCTGAGGTAGAACACATTCAAGCTGGGTAGGCCACATACTATACCAGACTCGAAAAGGTAGGCCACATACTATATAAAAATTGAAGAGGCGGGCCACATATTCTACCAGAATCAAAGAGATAGGCCATATACTATACTGGCACCAAATACACATTATGGTTAGCTGATTAAAAAAACATGTATAATTTTAATCTTTTCTAATAATTCACCCCAGTTTCTCCTAATTTCTAATTCAACCTAATTCTTTCAATCTGCTCTCATAACTTAACTTACTATAATTTACCAAATTCCTTTTTTTTGTTTTGTTTTTTTTTTTGCTTATTTGTTATTGTATAACACAAGAATAACGAAAGATATAGCCACCAAATTTTTTACAGTTACAAATGAGAACCTGAAACAT
Organism: Ascarosepion bandense; assembly: GCA_037127315.1. NCBI lineage: Eukaryota > Metazoa > Mollusca > Cephalopoda > Sepiida > Sepiidae > Ascarosepion > Ascarosepion bandense. The sequence goes on from JBBBDQ010000471.1 coordinate 40,950, forward strand.
TTTTACAGATTTAACATATGGATTTTTGAAAATGCTAAGGTTTTAGTGATGGTTTTGGTTTACAATATAGGTATGATACATAATGTAAGTTAAATTGAATTTTTGTTTAACCAAATAAAGTAGATGTCTAGTTGAAAATTTCCAAAAGAAAAGCTCACACTATGAGCTTTGTCTGAGTTTTTTACTCATATTTTTTCTGGTCGACAGAAGATCCAGACTTTAAAAAATAGTGTTGCTTTTTAGATTTGTAGTATAAATGTTAACTTCTCTATGAGATTCATTAAAAGTTCACACCACAAAAAAAATAAATAAATTTCTAAAAATAATGGATACTTGAAATCTTTTGTGAAGCCTTTTTATATATTTAAATTTAATGTGACCCCCAAAGTTCATCATGATTTTCAGTTAAGAGATGGTTCAAATTACTGATCATCTATTATAACCAAAAACTCTATGTAGAAATTTCTTGACTTACAAGATGCATTTTTTTCCTGAAAAATATATGTGTGTCTTCCAAGATGAATGTATCAGTTACCACCATGACACAGATGGTAGTGAGGAACATTTATTGTAAATGACTTACAGTAGTGATGACTCAGCAGGTGGTAATTTTGAGCTTTTACATGAATCCAGCAATGACGAATTTTTGGGATTTGAGGATTAATAAAATTTCTTCAATTGCTTTATATTTTTATATGCATATTTTTAAAACGTTTAATTCATTTTTATCAAATTAAAACTACCCTGTTAGGGCCAGAAAGAAAGACACGAAAAGGAGAAGGTAGGTTGAACCAGTGTATTGGAATAGCAGGACATATATACAAAATAAGAGTGTTATTAATCAGTAGATAGAAGTGTTCGTCTGAACTGTCAAGTTACACTGTGTCTCGATTGCCGCATCTAGGAAGTCCCACAGGTTAGTATTTATGTATGAAAATTTTAAATTTTTTTAGAAATTTCTTTTGATTGGGTGTGTCTTGTAAACTGGAAAATATGGTAGCTTAGAACTTAGTTTTCATCTGTAATTCTGATACCAACTTGATTGTACATCTCTGAAAATTTTCAGTATTTTCTTTTTCCATTTCCAAGTTACACACAACAAAAAAAGAATTTAGAAATAGCTCCTGCTTATCTTGGATTCTTTATGTGATATCCACAAACATCTAATCAAGGCCAAATGTTGATGCTTATATATTCAAACATCTGGCTAAAAACTCTGTACATCTACCCTGAAAATAACATCTTTATCTCATGCTCTATACTTGTAAAATCCAACCTTGTACAGAAGTTTGCTTTTGGCAAAAGTGGAGTAAACTTCTCATTTTAGGTGAATTTCAACCCTGTAACAGCACCTTCCTAATTTAGGTAGGGTTGGTATAATATCGACACCAGTGTGACAGTGGATGTGGCGACTGGTCAAGTTTTATCTTTTGTCCATATGTATATACATGAGCTCCCTATGTAAAAATCAGTCTTTTGTCACATCCTACCTTAGTGAGGAGGCCGGGAAACTACATACTTGTAAAATCCAACATTATCTGATTATCCAAACGAAGAACATAAAATAGCGAGTTAAAAGCCTTGGTAGCCATATTTATGAGTTTAAAGTTTCCCCACTGTACAATGTATGAAAGATCCATATGTGAACACATGTTCGCTATTGTTTGTCTTAAAGATGCTTACAGTAGCAACCAGCTGGTGTATGGTTATAGATTACAAAGGAAGCCACTAAATAAATAAGCATTTAACAAGAATTAAGCATCCAACTGTAAGAAAGAATTTCATCAAGACAAAACTGTATGTTAACATACCAAGTTGACTCATTTTTCTTAAACTGTTAGTATCTAAAATTATGAACAATATAAGGTAATTTATAAGTTAATAATTCTACTTAGATATATATGAGTCATCATTATTATCGGTTTCTCACAAGCTTCTATCATCGGGGATGGGGAGAGACAGACATGAGGTCATAGAAACAGACAACATCCTCCAGCGTGATCTGTTGGCAGTGGCTCTCAGCTGGTATTGTCATGTCTGTCTGTCCAATCTTTCTCTAAAAGCATAGAAAGTGTGAACGTTCTACGCTCTGATGATTGTACCCTGGTTTATCGCTCCCGTTTACCCACTTGTCACGTCAATCCTGGTGTGAATCAATGGGACCTCTGGCCGTTGTTGGTCCAGGCCCTGAGCAATCTGGCATGGTGTTGCTTTGATTCTTCTTCCTCTTCATCCTTTCAGTGGATTTTTTAGATAGCTTGGCGGTGCCCATCTCTTCTCCAAGTAATATAGTATAAACGATGATTTTAGTTTATCTTTGTGCCATAAGTAAACAACAATTTTACCAAAATAAATAGTAATTTGAAAAATAATTAAAACTATCTGCTAATTTAGTGGTATAAAACAAAAAAAGATATGAGACTTATAATAATTATTCAAACAAGTTTAGTGATGAAACTATCTATATATATATATATATATACATATATATATATATATAGGTTTGTGAAATTTTTAAAATTCATATTTTATGATTTTATATATATAAAATCATAAAATATGAATTTTAAAAATTTCACAAACCTACAAAGACACTTCATCATAGGTGAATCTGAACAGGGAAATTGTGGAGAGTCATGATCACCCACGTCCTGGAAGGACATGGCATATAGAAGACGAAGTGTGTAAATTATAATTTGATAATGTTGCTTTGATAAATTATTCGTAATTTTGGACAAATATTTATTTTTTATATTACTCTGCTAAATGTTATTAGTTAACAAGATATTTTTATAATCATCAAGCTCCAAATAAGGTGATATAGCCACTAAGATGCAAGTGATTATTGGGAGTGAAAGAATTTAAGAACAAATCTTTATTAAGGAGGACAATAAAAGAACAGATTTCCAAGGTGAAAGAAGATGATAATTGACATTACATTTAAATTTCTGAATACCAAAGTTGATAGGAAAATAAGAAGCCTGAAATGAGTTCCAAAACTGACAAGAGTAGAAACTGTTATATAGTACTCAAAGTTTCATCTAGCCATTTCAACTGTAAAATGATGAAATCAAGTTGCCAATCTAGCACTGTACTGAAATTAATAAAGTCTCCATACAAAACAAGAAAACTCATCAAAACAATTATCATGAAAGTATTCATAGAAAAAGCATAGGAAAGTGACTTTATGTCAGTGAGAAAGTGACTAAAGCCAAGATGCCAGGTCAGGGCCAATAATATTGCTGATTCTTTGGATTTTATCAAGAATCTTTATATAGCAGGAGCATTGGACCATGTGTGGTAGCAATATATTATGTAGATATATACTTAGAAACAGACAGTTTTGTCTTGACTATCATTTGTGGTGCAAGATGTGCGTTGTGGTGCATTGGATATCGGCTCGGAACAAGAAATCGGGGAGCTGAGTTCGAATTCCAGCTGAATTCATTGCATTCACTTATGCGCAAATACCCTTGGGAAAGGTATTAATCTGTCTATTCCTACCAATTATGGGTTAAATAACAGGACAGATTGGGTTCTATAGCCTTGGTCGGCAACCGGTCTACCGCAGAAAGCAATGGCAACCTACTGCAGGATAATCTTCTGCCCAGTTAGTCATGTCTCTTTCAAGACATGATCGCTCATGCGCGTATCACTTAAGGCACTTAACAGTTGACTGACCATTTACAGAGCAGGAATAGCAATAATGTAACTTTTTGTTTTGATTTTTCTAAAAAAAAAGAATTAAATTTTCTGAGGTAGGATTAGGGTTAGGTTACTTTTTTTATTCAAGCATATTTTTTCATCGTTTAGGAAATTTAGCTGAATTGAGGTTAAAGAAAATGCTGTTTTTCTAAGTATGTATGGTAAATGATAGACAAGTCAAAATTTCTTAGACATATAATAAGCAAAGAAGGGTTAAAGAATTTTATTCTCAGTAAATTTTAAAGAGTAGAAGCACTAGGAGTGATAGTAAGGAAGCAAACATTAGAACTATAAAGATTAGGAAGTTGGGGAGAGTCATGATCATCTTCTGAAGGGACACAGCACATAAAGAATATTTTTTAAAATTCAATATACATATATAAAATATATATTATATAAAATATACATATGCTAAATGTGTTTTTTTTTTGTTTTTTTTTTAGCTAATTTTGAGTTTGACACTTTTAACAAGGCTCATAAAACAATGCTTGAAAGAGCCATGATGTCTGTTAAGATTCCTTTATTTGTGATAAGGAAATCAAAAAAATAAAATACATAGTCTGTTCTCATTTTTTTGATTTTAATTTAAATGTTTTACCAAAATGCTGAAAATGATCAAAGAAGATAAATGACTACAAACCTGGATTTGGTAAAGTGTGTAAACTCCATTACTGCGACTTTCTTTTCTTGTCTCAGTTTCCACAACACATATATCCTGAAATAAACAGGTAGGATAATATTTTTTATCACTGACCATCTGGTCATCACTCATAATGTCCAACTCACTGTCAGGACTTGTGGCAGTTTCAACATTGTAACTGTCAAAACGGTACAATGAATAGCGACCCTCAGTGGGGCTTAGTCTTGGGACTGATTCACTTGTCCTCAAAAGTGGACAGGCGCTCCGAACAAAGCTATTGCGTAATTCGGGTTCACTGTTCTCATTTTTCTTCTGCATCTCTCCATTGCAGACGGCATCGGTAGAATCTGGTTCTAAGCTGTCCAAATTCAGGTCGAAAGTTCTGCTATTTGTTTTTTGCAAGGAACTCATTTTGCTATCACAGCTTGTCGAGTGGGATACGCTTTCTGTTCCCACCCCCAATTGTTTGTTCATTTTATCACAGTAATTTTTTAAACTTGCCTCGAGGTCTGCTGCCTTACCTGCAGACATAGACCTTTGGCGCTCTTTTTCTTCCAACGAATTCCTGCGACTGTTTGATTCTTCAGATTCCTCGTCACTGGTAGTTAAAATGCTTGTGGAATCATTGGTTAATGTTGACCTCTTACAGCTGAGGCCATTTTCAGGAGTGTAAAATTTTTGGTTTTCTTTGTTAAAATATAAACTGTTGTAAGGCTTTATGGGCGACTCATGAGATGATACATGACTCTCTTCATCTGACTTTTTATCTGGTATAAAAACATCTGTACATTTGGGAGATATGCATTTCAAGATGATACTGTTTTCATCTATTGTAAAATTCTGGTAAGTAAAATTGGAATGTTGTAAGTGTTCCTTGTGAAAATCTTTTTGCAAATTAGAACCTATTATGTCTAAACCCACCTCATCAAATTCAATTTCATTCAGTTTTATGGTGGGATCTTTTACTGAGCTGTCAAAAACTCCAACCATTTTACTTACTTTAATAGTGTCTGTAGACACCGGCATAGTCTCTGGAGGTAATGGGTGTGGTGGCTGGTCATCGGCACTCACAATCAAGTTTGTAAAATCCACAGGCGTATCAGAGAGCAGGAGAATGATACTTTCATGTAAAAAGACAGGATCCTCAAGCATATCTAAGAGTGGAATAGCCACTTGCATGGTAAGGATCTCAATCAACATTTCCTTCATGGATGTTATATCTTTAAACTCATTCGGGAAAACGTCCATGCAGTTGATCATGATCTCAAATAGAGTTTTGATGTGTTCAATCGAGCCCTCACGATCTTTCGCGGCCGGGTGTTGCGTATACTTTAAGTTGAAGGCATCCTCGAGTGAGGAAGGCAAGTTCTGCTTCTGGTTGGTTTTATTCATTCCGTATGTCATTTGGATCTTGAATGTAGCCAGGGCCGTTTGAAACTTGGTCAGCTGTTCACGGTACATTATAATCGTTTCCACGAATACGGAGCGTCTGTCGATGTTGCACACCCGTTGGTATATATCTGTCATGATAGCATGGATTTTGTCATGGATTTCCTCCACGATATCCGGTTCTGCACAAACCATCTTGTACCACGACTGCACGAAATCTCTTGTAATGAGATTTACGTACTTCTCAACTTCGCATTCGATTTCGCGACTGCAGGACACTGGCATGTCGGGCGTCAACCCCTGGGAAGAGGAAAGAGGGAAACATTGGGGAAACAATGTTGTTGGATCACTGTCAACATTGTCAACAACAGGAAACGAATTAATAGAAGTCGGTTTTTCGATAGTATCAACAGTAGAAGTAATTTTTGTTGTTGTCAGTGCATTATTATTACTACTACTACTACTACTGTTACTGGTGTTTAAAATTGATTTCGTAGTCTCCTCGGTGTTTTGCGTCCCATGATCGATTCTCCCATCAGCTTGATCGGCATGTCCCTTATGGACACGCGAGATGAGGGGTCCAAGAGCCTGTAACTTTGTCACCATACTGGATTTCGACAGAAACAGTATGTCAGCAATGTAGTTCACGTCCCATAGCTGTTGGCTACCAATGACATAGAAGCAAAACGCAACTGCCGGTACAACCCCACCAACAAAATAACAAAACAGAAGACCCCAATGGCCGAAGTGGATAGCTAGGACGACGAAGAAGACAGTAAACACTGCCATAGCGTGCTCGAAGACTAAACGTCTAAGACAGGCCAGACTTCGACACAACCATAACCAAACCAGTTGCCTTATCCACATGATGATAATGATGTTGCTGTTGTTGTTGTTGTTTTCGACGTCATTCCTTTTTGGGGTGCTACTTTAACTTGTTCTTTAGCTTCTAATGCCGTGGAAAAAATCCTGGCAGTTGAGGCTGGCATCACGACGTATAAGAGGAGATGAAAGAAAGAATAAACAGTCAAGCGAAGGTCCGTGTTTTTCTTATTTTCTCCTCCTTTTCGTCTTGCTTGCACTTTTTTACGGACCGATACAGCAGCAACTACTTAACTCCAACGCCATATTGTTGTTATGGACTGCAGCAAATGTCATGTGAGAAGCTAATGTAGTCACGTGATAGATTTCGCGGAATAAAGGAATAATGGAATAGCGGATCGCGTGGGTGAAAAGGAAAGGTAAAAAAATACCGCGAAATAACACAGAGATACACGAGAGGTGATGAAAAGTTCTCGGCCCGATCAACTTCCCATGAACAATCAAATGATTAAATTATCAGAATGCATTCTTGGTTGAGCCAATAATCTTTTTAGCATCTCTTATAAATTATGACATACATAAATTATTAAAATAAGTATTTCTGTCATCGTAACTTTGTCAAAGTATTGTAAAGTAAACATATGAATTTTTATTACTTTTTTTTTGTTTTTGATGATTTTAAAAATGAAATTTTGAAATATTTATATTTTGCAGCTTCTGCTGTATCTGGTCATGATTCATAATTGGGGTAATACTTTTAGTACTGTTACTATCTCAAAACAAAAGTAGTTTTGGGGAAGTGATTTGACCAAAGTTTAGTTTCTGTGCCAGAAATAAAAATTTTAAATAAGTTTTATTGTTAATATTTAAAAAGATATAAATTAATTATTAATATTACAACTTAATATTGCTAAAAATAAAAAAACGTCCGAATAAATTAAATTTAATGCTAATGACAGTTTATGAATCAGCTAAGTTAGAAACTTTATATTTTTGTATAATCCTATGTTCATGGGTGATTTTTTTTTTTTTTAGCATACTAGAGTTCTTTTTCTTGCCTTGGCTATGCTAGGTGCCAGTGTCTTCAAAACTCTTCATTTTGTCAATGGCAGGTTGTCCCAAGATATTTTTGAGACCATGAAGTGAACCGAGCAACATTGTGAAAGAACGTAGTACAATGATAATTAGAAAAATATATTCACAAGGCTGTCATCTTTTGATAATATGAAAAAAAAAACTATTAATATATATTTTTATGGGCTCGGTTAAAATAGATTGAGGAGAATGTAGGTCAAGTGACAACAAGTCACACTGTAAAAATGAGAGATACACAGTAAGATATAAAATCAAAACAATTTTATTAAAATAAAATAAAATTTTACTGAATATTGGGGATGTGAAAATTTGGTGGCTTGTGCACCTGGAAAAGTGGGTAATAAATTTATTGACAAGTAATTGTGGGAAAAAAAACTGTGGTATCAAAATAAATACATTCCTTCAACCCAATTGCCTGTAATCATCCATTATAATAAAATAAACATTTTCAGCACTAAAGAAAGCTTCATAAGCTTCTTAAAGTTGTTGCTATATTAAAAAAAACCTGGTTAGAGTCCAAAATCAATCAAATAACAAAGTATTACAAGAAAAATGCTGGTATATACAAAACAATGTAATGTAGCGGCCTAACTACCTTATTTTTTTTGTTTGTTGGGTAATGAGAGCTTCTCAATTTTATGTATGTACAAATAAGTGAACAAACAAGACACAAGACAGAGGTAAATAAATTTTAATTATAACAACAACTGTGAATTATAGAAAAGGGGTAAAAATAAGTTATCTCCCTTTTACTGCAGATATTTGCAAAAAATGAATGAAACACTTTTTTTAGAGATATGTGTTTAAACAATAAAATATTTTTGAATTGTGAATGGCCCAAAGCCAATGTTCAAAAGTTTGTATGTAGACAAATAATTGAAACAGTTCAAATTGTGAGCTGGAAATTTGTGAGTTGGAAAACAGTTTGTATGTTCAAATAATTTGATACAGTTCAAAGTTATGAGTTGGAAGATAATCTGCAAGCAAAGTGTGTGTGAATAAAAAATGTCAAAAATACTTGCGGTTTAGCTGAGAAGTTGAAACAATAATAAATTATTATACCAGGAGAAAATGTTGAATGCAAAAAGCTGGTATTGCAAAGTTTTGAATATTTAACTTAACTTCTCAGTCAGGTAAAGATGAAACCGGCTTATTTTCTTTTAAAAGAGTAGGCGAAAACATATGGCGAAAACATATATTGCCTTAAAAGAAAAGTGAGCTGGAAACAATAGGTCTGGTGGCTTCAAAGGATACTTTCCAACTGGAGCTTGAAGAGCGGGAAGATTCCCGCTTTTTCGAAAGAGAGGCAAAATGCTGCTGCTGATGCAGAACAAACCAATGAAAAGTTTGGTTACAAAAAGAAGATGGTTTGATTTATTTTACAATTTTCCTTCTCGAACTTTCTATAAAATATTGGTGATACGAGGGTATCGTAGAGAGCTCGACATATGCATTCTTTCATTGTTACAAGCCATAATACTCATTTCTAGTTCTTTCAAATAATCTCTTGACACTGCAAATTGCTATAATTACTGAAAACATACTAAATATGAATTTGAAATTGAAAATTGGGACTTAATTGCTTCCATGCTTACTCGATATACATAATAGTACAAATGATTTCATTGGATAACACATATCTATGAATTTTACATAAAACATTTGACAATACCTCTTTTGCATATAATCTCTAGACACAGTTGATATAGGCTGATATAGGTATCTTTCTAAATTTCCAAACAGGAGGCCTTACTCACCACCCAGTGAATTTTCCAAACAGGAGGCCTTACTCACCACCCAGTGAATTTTCCAAACAGGAGACCTTACTCACCTCCCAGTGAATTTTCCAAACAGGAGGCCTTACTCAACACCCAGTGAATTAAGAAAAATAAGAAATTAGTTTGTAGATCATCTTTCTTTGACGTATTTTTTAAAGTGTTTTTTTGCTGAGAGTCAGATGTATTTTTAATATGTATTTTTAATATGTATTTTTAATATGTATTTTTAATATGTATTTTTTCCAAAAATGTATTGCTGGTAATACTTTTTTTCTTCGAAAATGTATTTTTGGAATTTTTGCTATAAAAGCCTATTTTTATACTTTCATGCTGGTATATACAAAACAATACTGGTATACAAAATGCTGGTATACAAAATGCTGGTATACAAAACAATGCTGGTATACAAAATGCTGGTATACAAAACAATGCTGGTATACAAAATGCTGGTATATAAAACAATGCTGGTATACAAAATGCTGGTATACAAAACAATGCTGGTATACAAAACAATGCTGGTATACAAAATGCTGGTATATACAAAACAATGCTGGTATACAAAATGCTGGTATACAAAATGCTGGTATACAAAATGCTGGTATATACAAAACAATGCTGGTATACAAGATGCTGGTATACAAAACAATGCTGGTATACAAAATTCTGGTATACAAAATGCTGGTATACAAAATGCTGGTATACAAAACAATGCTGGTATACAAAATGCTGGTATATACAAAACAATGCTGGTATACAAAATGCTGGTATACAAAATGCTGGTATATACAAAACAATGCTGGTATACAAAATGCTGGTATACAAAACAATGCTGGTATACAAAATGCTGGTATACAAAACAATGCTGGTATACAAAATGCTAGTATACAAAACAATGCTGGTATACAAAATGCTGGTATATACAAAACAATGTTGGTATACAAAATGCTGGTATACAAAACAATGCTGGTATACAAAATGCTGGTATACAAAACAATGCTGGTATACAAAACAATGCTGGTATACAAAATGCTGGTATACAAAACAATGCTGGTATACAAAATGCTAGTATACAAAACAATGCTGGTATACAAAATGCTGGTATATACAAAACAATGTTGGTATACAAAATGCTGGTATACAAAACAATGCTGGTATACAAAATGCTGGTATACAAAATGCTGGTATACAAAACAATGCTGGTATACAAAACAATGCTGGTATACAAAATGCTGGTATACAAAATGCTGGTATATACAAAACAATGCTGGTATACAAAATGCTGGTATACAAAACAATGCTGGTATACAAAATGCTGGTATACAAAATGCTGGTATACAAAACAATGCTGGTATACAAAATGCTGGTATACAAAACAATGCTGGTATACAAAATGCTGGTATACAAAACAATGCTGGTATACAAAATGCTGGTATATACAAAACAATGCTGGTATGCAAAATGCTGGTATACAAAACAATGCTGGTATACAAAATGCTGGTATACAAAATGCTGGTATACAAAACAATGCTGGTATACAAAATGCTGGTATATACAAAGCAATGCTGATATACAAAATGCTGGTATACAAAACAATGCTGGTATACAAAATGCTGGTATACAAAATGCTGGTATACAAAACAATGCTGGTATACAAAATGCTGGTATACAAAATGCTGGTATACAAAACAATGCTGGTATACAAAATGCTGGTATATACAAAACAATTCTGTTATACAAAATGCTGGTATACAAAACAATGCTGGTATACAAAATGCTGGTATACAAAATGCTGGTATACAAAACAATGCTGGTATAAAAAAATGCTGGTATATACAAAACAATGCTGGTATACACAATGCTGGTATACAAAACAATGCTGGTATACACAATGCTGGTATACAAAACAATGCTGGTATACAAAATGCTGGTATACAAAACAATGCTGGTATACAAAATGCTGGTATACAAAATGCTGGTATACAAAACAATGCTGGTATACAAAATGCTGGTATACAAAACAATGCTGGTATACAAAATGCTGGTATACAAAACAATGCTGGTATACAAAACAATGCCGGTATACAAAACAATGTAAATTACAAGGAAGAAGGTACAATAAAAGGGGTTTCAGTGAAATCAAATTCAATTAAAAGAGGTTATATTTACCCTAAAAGATGGAAAGTGTGACACAGAGATCTTAAGGTGAATTGGCATGGCGAAGGATGCATTCCAGAAGCTGAGTAGAGTATTAAGAGACAGGAAAATTTCATTAGAAACAAAAAAAAAAGGACTGGATTGCTATGTGATGTCAGTTCTTCAATATGGCAGTGAATGCTGGGCATTTTCATTGAAGATGAATGAAAAACTTGAAGCAACTGAAATGTGGTTCTACAGAAGGATGCTGCAGATATCATGGATCGAGCATGTAAGCAATGATGAGGTTATGGAAAGGATAGAAACAAAAAGGAAATTAATACTGAGCATCAGGAACAGATCGCTAAAGTTCCTGGTACATGCAATAATGAAGAAGGACTTGGAGAATCTGATTCTAACAAACCAAATAGAGGGAAGGAGAGACAGGGGAAAACAGTGTGTAACATACTTGATGGGCCTGAGTAGGTAGATGGAACAATGGATGTTGTGTGGTGTAAAAGGAGAAAGCATACTAAGAGCCACCAGGAATAGGAAGACGTGGAAGGCCATGATTGCCTATTTCCTGAAAGGTTGGTTGGTTGGTTGGTTGTTTTGTTTTTATGGCATATCAACCTCGGCGGGTCATTTATTGCCAACTAAATTTGATCTATTTATTGCTGGTAATACCTTTTTCTTTCAATAATTTATTGTTGTTTTTATATAAGTTTTGTGTCTAGTAATACTATTTTCTTTTCGAGTATCACGATTCATTGGGATTTGTTTTAAAGGGCAAGGTCCCCAAGTCCTACCCTTGTTATTTAACCCATAACTGGAGGGAAGGGACGGATTAATACCTTTCCCAATGGTACCAGTGCTTAAATGAATGCAGGGTATTCAACTGGAATTCGAACTCGGCTCACTGATTTCTCTTTCCAAGCTGATGTTCACTGCACCACAACGCACATCTGTCACTAAACGCTTACAGCACCAAGCAGTCACCCATTTAAGTACTGACCGGATTCAACATTGCTTAACTTTGGTGATTGAGCGAGAACTGGTGTATTCAATGTGATATGGCCGTAAGCGTGTCCTGAAAGGACAAGGCACATAGAAGAAGAAGAATATTTACATAGATGGGTACATGGCCATGTGGCTAGAACATTCACTTTTTAACCATGAGGCCCTGGTTCAAATCTTGCCATAGTTGATTAGTCAGAAAGGTGACTTCTTGATTTCATTGATTTGGAGAAGGTGGTGTTCAGGCATTTCTCAAATGCCTGAAAACCATACTAAGCCTTGTGAAAAATGCCTGAAAACCATACTAAGCCTTGTGAATGAAATTGGGTAAGCAGGATCCTTTGGGAACTGTCGATGGTTGTGCTAGCATGAAGTCACAAGTCATCCTGGCTTTGTTCAGTTTGTTGTTCATGCTAGACAACACGCTCTCTCCCAGAAACTGTAACTAATGTCTGCTCAGCATAGATGCAGTATAAACCACAAATGTGCTTGATCAGGCATCTGCAATGGGATTGGCTAGAAGAAAGGAATCCTTGGATATTTACCTTGAAGGTATAAAAGATGTGAAAACTTTTAATAGTTCATGTAATTTTATGTGAGTTGTTGAAGTTCATCACAGAATCCAATCATGTCTTCAATGTAGAGTGTTGTTTTTAGGAGCTCAAAATGCCAATGTCAGGTTTGGTTTGGTTTGTTTTATGGGATATCAACCCCATGGGTTTATTTAATGCTGAAGCATTAGTTCCTTCAAAAACATATTTTTGTTGGTAACATTTTTCTTTCAAAAAACGTATTTCTGTTTGTAACATTCTTCCTTCAAAAACGTATTTTTGTTGGTAACATTCTTCCTTTAAAAACGTATTTCTGTTGGTAACATTTTTCCTTCAAAAACATTTTTGTTGGTAATATTTTTCCTTCAAAAACGTTTTGTTGGTAATATTTTTCCTTCAAAAATGTTTTCTTGTTAATATTTTTTCATTAAAAAAAAACTTTTGTTGGTAATATTTTTCCTTAAAAAATTTTTATGTATATATTTCATAAAAGTCTGTTTTTATACTTTCATAGTGTTTTGACCCCTGTTTGGAGGGTTAATCACCTGCCCACAGCCGGGAACCCCAACAGGTGCCACCACCCCGAGCCAGGGCAGACCCAGGAACAACAGCAATTAAGGAGGTGGTTCCATGCTCCTCATGACCTCCCAATCAGAGGCCTTGCTGCCGGATGCAGTTTACCATCATGCCCAGGACCACCAATGTCGGGGATACTAAAATCAAGCAGGTGCAAAAATCTAAATACCTGGGAAGTGTTCTAACAGAAGATGGAAAGTGTTACACTGCAAGGCATATTGGCATGGCCAAGAACACATTCCAAAAGCTAAGCAGAGTATTAAGGGACAAGAAAATTTTGTTGGAAACAAAGAAAAGAGTACTGAATTGTTATGTGATGTCTGCTTTTCAATATGGCAGTGAATGATAAAAAATCTCATCAAAAATGAAGGAAAGATGTGAAGCAACTGAAATGTGGTCTACAGAAGAATGCTGAGGATACCATGGACTGAACACATGAGTAACAACAAGGCTTTGAAGAGGATAAAAACGAAAAGGAAACTTATATTTAACATAAGGAAAAGACAGCAGAAGTTTCTAGGACATGTAAGGAAGAAGGAGGATTTGGAGAATCTGGTACTCACAGAACAGATAGAGGGAAAGAGAGACAGAGGAAAGCAACACATGTCATACTTAATGGGCTTGAGCAAATGGATAGCAGAACAGGGTTTGGGAAGAGTAACAAAAAAAGGATGTTAAGAGCTACAGGAGATAGGTAGATGTGGAATGTCATGATTGCCTACATCCTGAAGAGACACAGTACACAGAAGAAGAAGAAGCCTTGTTCTCTGTTCTTGTAACATCTATATTGATACACTAGTTGTGGTGAAAAAAATAATTCTGTTACAAAAACAACAATTTGGTTGCCAAGACTTTGTTGAGGAATATAGTTTTGTGGTCACTTTGTTGAGTCTCTGTCAGATCTTCGTATGTTTTAGAAGATGTACCTACTACTCCTCTTATTCATCATCTAAACTTATTTATAAATGAAACTTTATCTCTGTGTGTGTGTGTCCATTACCTATAGACTCCGAAATGGCTGAACCAATTGTCTTGAAAATTTACACAGTTGTACTATAAGCGTCTGCAAGTGTTCTTAGCTAGGTTTTGTGTCAGGGTACCCCCGATAAATGTCGGAAATCAATAATCGAAAAAATTGGGTTATGGAAGGAGTTGTCCGATTTTAATCAAATTTGATACACTCATAGACAAAGACATAAAAAATGATAGTCAGAAGTTTCAAGGTTGCAGTTCTTACAATAGTTCAGAAAATCGATAATATATATTGTTATATATATTGTTATTGTTATATATATATATATATATATATATATATATATATACAAATTGGTACCAGAAAATCAAAATTTGACTTACATCCATTTATTTTTCTTTCAGTCTATGGTTTCGCTTTAACTGGAAACAACTATTGCTTTTGAGTCTTTTGTGCCAATGTCCAAAGAGTCTGAGCTTCAGAACCATGGATTAGTTTTAAAGCTTTCATTACACCCGAGCAACGCCAGGCTATACTGCTAGTATTATTATATTACAGGGAGGTTTTTAACCAAAAGATCAGCTCTAATTTACCAAAAATATTTTGGCAGCCAGCACAAGAATTCAGATTTCAACTGGCTTTAGTAACCATTTGTTAATTTATTGTAGTAGAAAAAGCACTTCTGTTTTTCTTTCCCTTTCCTTCACCTTCAATTGACCACCCCCTCTATTTCTTGGCAGTCAGTTTTGCAAACAGGATTGCAAGTCACAGGTTTCATGAATTATTTTATTACTTTCATTCCTTCCCCCAAAACTATTAGTGAGCTGAAATTTACCCAGAGAGAAAAAATAATTTTTAACAATAATACTAAATATTACAATAATATTAAAAATTACAAACTTGCTTATCAAAACATTCTACTTTTTAAAAGACATTTTCTTCTTAAGCAATTTAGGATTTTGACCAGTGGTCAGGTTTCTTAAATTTTGTACAAGAATTAGAACTCAAGTTGCTTGAATGGATATTTCGGCATTTTATCTTTGGCATAGGGTACAGGATTGACACTTTGACTCAAGGAATAATTGGTGTGAATGACACCTTGATCAAAGATATGGGAGCATGAGTGGCACTATAACTTAAGATATAAGGGGAGTGAGCAGCATTTTGAGTCAAAGCATAGGCCCAGGAAGTGTCATTTTGAACCAAGGCATAGGGCCAGATAGTGTCACTTTGATCCAAGGCATAACACCTGAGAATGTTACTTTGATTCAAGTCATGAGGTTAAGGAGTAGCACTTTGATCCAATGCATAGGGCATGGGAATGGCACTTTGATTCAAGGCATAAGACTAGAGTGTTACTTTGATTTGAGTCATAGGACCAGGGAGTATCAATTTGGTCCAAGGCATAGTCAAAGAGTATCATTTTGATCTGAGTTATGTAGGTGTTTACATTTTGCTTGTTTTGGTTTAATAAATAAAAGAGAAAGACATTTCAGAATAACTAAATAATTAGATTTGGTAGAATTCTTGAATACAGTATAAGACAGAATATTTACTAACTCTTTTTGTTTAAGTTTTCTTTCTTTTTACTTTTTCTTTTTTTTTTCTTTTTTATTTGTTTGAGTCCCACTGATGTCAGTAGAGAGTTCAGGTAAAATTTGAGTACACTTGTTTATAAATCACTTGCTTATAAAGAAAATGGTATAGTTAAATATTAATGAAGAATATGAATATTCAGGAAGAGACAACTGAAGTTCCTGGGACACACAATGAGGAAGGAGAGCTTGGAGAACCTGATACTGACTGGCCAGATAGAAGGAAAGAGAGACAGAGGAAGGCAGCAGATAACATATTTGCAGGGCCTGATCAGGTGGATGACGGAATGGGGGTTGCCAGGAGTAACAGGAGCAAACATACTAAGAGCCACAAGGGATAGGGAGACGTGGAGAACCATGATCGCCTACGTCCTGAAGGGACAGGGCACATAGAAGAAGAAGACTAGAAACAAATGTTATTTAAGAGATCTGGAGTAAAGAAAATACAAGTAGTTGTAAAAAAAATCTGAGGAAAAAAAATAATGGAAAAAGCTACAATTTTGGGTTCTGATTTTAAATATACCTGAGAAAAAATAAATATTTTATTGATTTAAATTATAAGAATAAGACATTCTTTTGTATTTGTATTGCTCTTCCACTATCATTCTGAGTATATATTGCGCATATTAAGGTTAATAAAATTATCCTGATTGACAGTTTGGATTGTTCTCAAATATAAATTGATTAGTTAACACATCCATCTAAAATTATAATATATATAAAATTGATATTTTGTAAAGTCTTTATTATTGCACGTGAGTTTTAAATTTTTTTTTCCAATTAACAAATTAATATGTATCTATAATGAAATGAATGTTTTATTCTCATAAAACATTTCTAAAAGTAATATTTAGTCTTACTTATTAAAAAAATATTATTTATTTTATTACAATAAATTAATTTATTTTATTATTTTATCCCCATTATCTAATTTTTATTATTGTAAATTGAATTTATCATCAATATTTACTTTATTAAAAATATTGCTTTATTACAATAAATTGAATAAATTAAAATTCTATTCATTTTCTCTAACATTTTTTCAAAACTAAAAGCTGAAATTATGACATGTCCTATGATTCTTTTCCTTGTTTAACCTATGATCCAACTTATGATAGCACAGAAAAGAAAAAGAAAAAGATAGAATTTCCTTTTCTTATTTATTTGATTTTATTCTATCTTTTTCTTTTTCTTTTTCGTTTTCTTTTTCTTTTTCTTTCCCTTTATTTTTATTTTATTTTATTTTATTATTTATTTTTTAATTTCTTTGCAATCTATTTAAAAAGGAAAAGTAGACTAATTTTTCTCCAGTTTCTGAAAGGTTTTTTCTGTTGCTGAGGTGATGTGTCGTCCCCCGTGGGGATCTTCATATCGAAATGGCCAGTCAACATCTTTGAATTAATCCTTTTTTAATATATATATATATATATATATATATATATATATGTGTGTGTGTTTGATATGAGTCTGTTGGGTACTGGAATTCCTTGAGCACCTCTTGATGTAAGTAAACAAAAACCATAATGAAAAAGTGACAACTGAAATTAATGAAATTTTTGGGAGTAGAGATTTATACTTTGTTTCCTGTTTAGGATTGTGTTTCCAGTTCCTTCCAAAGTCTTTTCCTTCTCTTTCACTCTCAGTAACTCCTTGCATCTTAGTAGCTTTATCACCTGGCTTGGGGTGAATTGATTTAAAAAGATACACATGAACTATTGATTTTAAGCAAATAAATGCATGATTCAGTTTCAGTTTATTAAGTTTATACATTTTTCACTTGAGGCGTTACTGATGTAGTTTGCTTTAAAAATTTTAAAAATAATTTTTTTCTCCTTAATTTTAAAAAAATGTAGTAAATTTTTGTTTTGTTCCCTGAAGGCCTTTTATCCCTTCAAATCTTTTGAAAACATCCTTATTTCCGTGCAAAAGTAAATGCTGAACTCAAATCGATAATTGTTTTTGTTTATTGACGAAATCTAACTTTTTTTTAATTTTACAATCAGAAAAATATCGAACTTCTTTTCGCGGTTTATCTCACCTCGTAACCACGGTTCAAAACATGTTATTTACTGCTGAATGACTTCACACGTAGATTGGCGATTTTTCGACCAATTATTTGCTATTCATGCGCGGAAATTGAGTTCCAAACCCCAACAACTCGCGGACTAATCACTCAAGAGAAGTAAACGGGCCGTAATAAGTATCCTACGCACCAAGTCATTCAGCGTTGAATCAGATATGAAAATGGCAGTAAGGGGTGACATTATTATAGTCAGACTTTTTGTGGTCGAAAACAGGAAAAATGGTAGGTTTCTTCAATAATTACCGATTTGATTTCACGATTTCACATTTGCACGTGATTAAGGAAGTTTAGGAAAGATTTAACGGGGTAAAGGCCTTCGCTGAACAAAACAAAATTTTACCAAAAATGTTTCCTCAGTTTTGTTCTAACACTCAACTCGTAATAATTCTGTTGGAATAAAATGAAAACCAGAAAAATAGTTTGTTTCGAATATTTCTTCCGCGATATTGAGCAAGCGGCATAACTCTTCTTCGTAAATTAAAAGTATTATTGCTACTTTATTTCATTGTCACAGGTAATTTCTTTCAATAATTATTATTCATAATACAGTCCGTGTACAGTAACTGAATTCGCTTAACAATTTATTCATATTCATCATTATGTAATTATTATATAAACTGCATTATACAATTAATTTTTTATCATATATAAAATAATTACATTAAAAAATGATAACGTTTTCAATTAATTTTCTTTTTATTGCTATTTAATGATCATATCTACGTATAAAAATAACCACTTGAAGTAATCAGGTATTACCTTATTGTCAAAAGGGATGTTATATGTACAAAGAGAGATAGTAGATTTTTTTTTTAACCTAAATACTTCTGACTATCTCTAAGTTTATTCGGAGTAACGTTTGCTTTAAATAAAGTGGGATTTTCCATAAATATATGTAGTTTTGAAATCAGGGTCTGTTTCACAGTGCCTCTCTTTCTACCAAAAGTCAGGGATTGACAAAAAGATTCAAGGTAAAAAAATTTATAGAAAATATTCAATGTTAAAAAAGTAGATGGAGACAAGAAAGAATTTTTTTTTATACCGAATATAGTATTTTTATTCGATAACCATGTTTGGGTAGACACTCCACTTTTATTTAAACAGTATTCATTTCTTCTACTACACACTCGATAAAACTTATTAAAGAAAATGTGTTTTCAACTGGGATTTGAACCTGCGTCCTCCTTTGCCACTGTTTGATCCAGTAGGCTTTCACCGCTCAGCTAAGAAGAGCTTCAAAATTAAGCATTCATTAATTCTAAATAGTGTCATGTCACAGTTTACTTTTGTGGGGGGAGGTGAAAAATAAATATCTCTAGTGTCACATCTCCACCACATGTGCACATTTACACATACACAAATGCACATGCACACATATATATGCGTAAACACAAATGCACACTCACACCAAAGGCACATGCACTCACAAAATCACGGCCACCCAAAATAAATACATCATACACACATGGTCGTATCTGACTACCGGGCACACCGGGCATGGGTCCGGGCCGATCCGTGCAATCATAGTGAAAATCCGGGCAAGGAAAAATGTCTTCATCAGAAATCAAACTAAACAATTCACAAAGAAAGAAAGAAAGAAAAACGAAGAAAACATCCGAATGAACGCAGTAAAAATCGTTTATTTATTAATTTTGGGAGAAAAGACTGGTTATAATCAGAAAGTCCGAACCCGATTTCCTGCTTTCGTTCACGTTCTGTGCCTAATTTCCATTGGAATAGCTGAAAAGATTCTCAAAAATCATAGTTTCTGGAAACGGATGACACTGAGGACGTCATCACATTGTCAACTAATAAATCCGGGCAATTTTCTCTGGTGTTTTTATAGCATCAGCTACGGCCCTACATATATACACACTAAAGCAAATGTACATACACACATACATATGTACAGATGCAAACTTTAACAGACACAAACATTCACACATGCAAAACTATGCATATACAAGCACATATACACTTTGACATACAGAAAAAAACACATAAATGAACTTAAATACATATGTGCACACATATGTTCAGTTATTCCAGTATTACACTAGCCACTCAAACACCTTTAGTTCCCAACCAAGATTACAGAATCCAATCTGTCTTGCTATTTAACCCATAGCTGGAGGGAAAAGAGATGGATTAATACTATGCCCAAAGGTGTAAGTGAATCTAATGAATTAAACTGGAATTTGAACTTGACTTTCTAATTTCTCATTCTGAGCTGATATTCATTGCACCACAACACATTATTTCTTTATATGCTGTTTTATTAATCACCTTCCTTTTTTTTAAACTGGGACAGCTTATTGAGTGAGAGAGTGACAACATGACAATCATCTCTTACATCACAGTACATGACAAACTAACATTTGATCCTGCACATGACCTTCACCACAATAGATATTGTATGATATTGTTGCGGTGTAACTATGACTAAAAGCATATATACCCTCAGTCCTGCAAATAAATGATTTTCAGTGGTCAGTGTTGATAATTCTAGCACCTTATTTACTCTGATCTGAGCTGTGAACCTCTGCAGTATACCACTGCTGTTCTTACAATGTGTTGATCTTAGCAAGCATCCAGAAGCTGGTCTACAGGTGGAGGAATCTGAATTCGATCATTATTGCCAACTTTGAAGCAATACTGACATGCAACATCTAACATGAGCAGTAATATTAAAAAAATCAATGTCTTACACCACTTTTATCTTTAACTACATGAAGCCTTATTGCAGCATGTGTTACTACCTAAAGATTAGACATAGATGGTGCACTGATATGAATGTTACTATGTCACAAAATGGCCAAAAGCATATCTACTACTCTTTAGCATACAGATACTGTAACAGGTCAGGAGCAGGTTAGAATCAGCATGAACAGATTTTTCCATTATTTTGAAAATTTGCAACCGTTGCTTCACTTAAATAACTGTAATTTGTAAACTAATAATCTGAATGGGTCCAAATTTTGTCACATGCCATTTGAAGGTTAGTACTTCATAAAAATGAGATGAATTTTTTATAAGTGGCGCCATCTATATGTCAGTGATGTGTTAATTGTCAAAGTATAAGTGTTTCTATTTTTCTTAAAGCTTCCCTATTACTCATGTGTTCAGTGCATGGTATTCTCAGCATCATTTTGTAGAACCACATTTCCGTTGCCTCAAATCTTTTCTTCATCTGTGAGGAGACTGTCCTGCATTTACTGCTATTTTAGGAAACCAATATTATGTAGCAGTTCAGCACTCTTTTCCTTGTTTCTAATGAAATTTTCTTGCTTCTTAATACATTGCTTAGGTTTTAGAAGCATCATTAGTTATTCTAATACACTTTTGGATTTCGGTGTTACATTTTCTGTCTTCTGTTAAAACTCTTCCTAGATATTTAAATTTTTGTACTTGCTTGTTTTTGGCATCTCTAATTCGTAGTTCGGCTCTTGGGATGCCCCTTTTGATGATGGCCATACATTCTCTCTTCTTACGGTTTATGGTTTGCTCTTTCAATTTACACGACATTATTGCCTCCTGTATGAGTTCCTGTAGTTACCTTTATTTGTCTGCTGTCAACACGGCATCATCTGCATATCTTATTTTGTTAAGATTGTGTCCGCCAATAATAAATCCTGGTAGAACTCTTAGTTTTTTTTCAAGATTACTTCACTGTAAATTTTGAAGAAGTCTAGTGAGAAGGCACATACTTGTTTTATGCTCCTTTCTATTTTTGCACATTTTATTGAATTAATTTACTATATAGATATATACATTTGCTCTAATTTCTGGATTATTTAAAAATAAATCAAATTTTCCTTGCAGTTCAAATAGTTCTTTGTATTTTGGAAAAATCAACCTGGAAATGTTTTATGATCTGGTTGCATCATTCAGCAAGCTGTAAAATACATTTTCTTTCTCATTCCTTCGATGTATTTTTTCTTACAAGAGAAATCTATAGATATATTATTTCTTATAATGTTGCAATATTTGGGTTGGGAGAGGTGCAAGTTGATGTCTTTCAAGCCTACAAACAACCCTCAGAGGAATTTACCTATATATCAAGTAAATTTCAATCCACACGATAATTCATTGATGTGTGTCGTTGGCAATGGGACCCTAGAAAGTTTCCGTTACTCTGAGAACAATCTTAAGCCATTCAATTTTGCCAAAGAGGAACCTCAGGATTTTATTTGTTTCGTTTGAATATCCGAAGAACGATTGCTTGTCGATACCGAACGCAATTATTATTTCTTATACAAATTTTATAATTTATATTTAACTTATATGATTAAAAAAGTTTCTGCGAATAATAATTTTTGAATTATAAAAAAAATTATTATCAAGTAATTTATATTTAAATTTATTTTAATATTAAAAACATGATCGCTTTGCTTTAGATGTAAATATTTTATGGTAATAATTATTAAGTAAAAAATTGACATTCTAAAACTGTCATGGATGATTGGATTGAGAGAACAGCAGCATAACTTTTTAAAAGAACAGAATTACGGAATAATTTGCTCTTTGTTCGTTTATTCTGTTTGACGAAACCGCATAGAATTGAAATTGACAAAAAGAAGCAGTTTGTCTGTTTGTTCCATACGTTAATTTTTTTTTAATATTTAAGAAGTAGCTTTTTAAGCATGTTAATATATCATTGACATATTAACATGTTAGTAGAACTATTTTTTCTTCGAATAATTAAAAATATTAATTTCATGTTTAATAAAAAGAAAAAGTAAAAAGTATTTGAATAATCAAAAATAAATTGCTAAAAAGAAAAAGAAAAAGAAAAAGAAAATTTGCTTATTTTTAACTGAAAAACAATACAGAAGACATAGAAATGATTTTATTTATTTTTTTATTAAAAAAAAAACTTACTTCCGTATCTCCACTAAACAAATGATGCATCCGTCAAGTAAGCAACATTGATTGTGTCAACTGAATTTCCTTAGTCGCTATTACTTAGAAAACAAAATTTGTTTACCTTTATATAAAATAAATTATTCATGAATCCTAAACGTTTTTTTCTTTTTTTTTCTTTTTAGTATAAAAGTATTTAAAATAAAACAGAAACACTGAATTTAAAAAGAAAATGGCAGAATTTAATTTAAGTGAATGCGTGGAAAGCAAACGCAATTCTCACAGAAATTGTTTCTAAAAATAAAAACTAATCTCGCATTTTATATGCTGATAATTTAAAAAATACCTTTATTAAAATTTTACTTTTTTTTTTTAATTTTCAAACTATGACGCTAAAACATACAGTAAAAAAAAAGCACATGTACTTTGCGTTTTTCTTTTTCTTTTTATATTACTAAACTGAGTTCATGGTAAATAATTTGTCAAGAAAGCATATTTATAGATAATATCAACAAAAGAGAAGTAAGAAATCGTTTTTAAGGGAAGGGATCATTATGTAAGTGGTATATTTCGAAATATATGTCTGACGCATTATCACATTGTTGTCACACATCTAAACAGGTCGATATAAAGGGAAACAACTCTAATTTTCTCTTGATCGTTTCCAATAGTTACCTGACAACAATAATACAAACTTCACGAGATTCAAAGGTAAGCACCTGCTTTTGTTACTTGATGTAATTTCGAAAAAAGCAAAGAAAAGTGACTTCTCTATATATAGATATATGTATATATATATATGTATGTATATAAAGTTAACTATTTAAATTGAAAAAATGTCAATTGCTGTGGCATCTCTAAAACATTGTTTTGGATTAAAATCTGGACTAGAAGGGAATATCAGCTACCAAGATGAACAGAAAGTTGTTTATCCTTGTGGAGCATATTGTATTGTTTATAATATTGATTTGAAATCACAGAAATGTATTGTAGCCTCTGAAACCGGGCAATGTATTTCAGCTTTAGTAGTTAGTCCCAACAGGAGATACGTGGCTATTGCTGAAATAGGAGTCGATAAGGGCCCATCACTGTCCATATATGACTTGCATACCAATAGAAGACGGAAAACATTGAATAACGACCAAGGAATTCAAGCTACAGACTACGTGAGTTTAGCCTTTTCACCGGATTCTAAATATCTGGCAGCCCATACGGGGTCACCGGATTGGATGTTGCAATACTGGGGTTGGGAAAAATGCAAGTTGATGGCTTCCATCCGTACAAACAACCCCCAGACAAATTTACCTATATATCAAGTAAATTTCAATCCACACGATAATTCATTGATGTGTGTCGTTGGCAATGGAACCCTAAAAAGTTTCCGTTACTCTGAAAACAATCTTAAACCATTCAATTTCCCCAAAGTGGAACCTCAGGATTTTACTTGTTTCACTTGGATTTCCGAAGAACGATTGCTTGTCGGTACTGATCAAGGCAAAATACTGTTGATAGAAAGCAGTGAAACAAAAGCAGAGTTTAACCCTTTGACTTCAGTTTTCCAGGAGAGCAGAATGAAGGACTCAGTACAAAAAGACATTGTGAGACATATCAGTCGCGAAGAATTTAAAGATCAGGCCACGGAAGTGACAGCTATTGTTGCTTATTCTAAGGGTTTCGCCTGTGCATGCGGAGTGGGAACCGTTCATTTATTCGAACGTTCTGAAGACAGAGATTTTTACCGCAAGACACGTGAAATATTGATACCAGCAGACAACAGCATTACTCTTCCCAGCAGCCGTTCATACAAGCAAGTTATTACTTGTATGACCATTAGCCCGTCTGAAGAGACCTTAGTAGCTGGCAGTAACACTAATCAAATTTACAGTACATCTTTGTCAGCAGCCGATTTTAGACAGAATGGAATGCAACTGTATAATTTTGATCCTTTGGCGCAGAGTTTTCACTCAAACACCATCACAGGATTAGATGTGTGCGCGCGAAAACCTCTTGTTGCCACTTCGTCACTGGATTGTAGTATCAGAATATGGAATTTTGAGACTTGCTCGCAGGAACTGTTTAAAGAATTCACAGAAGAAGTGTATAGCATTGCCCTTCACCCGTCTGGTTTATACCTACTTGCCGGTTTCACTGACAAACTCAAATTACTCAATATTCTTATAGATGATATTAAACCGTTCCAGGAATTTTCTTGCAAGAGTTGTCGTGAATGTTGTTTCAGTAATGGCGGCCATCTTTTCGCTGCCGTCAACGGAAACGTAATTCAGGTTTATTCGACGGTGACATTCGAACTGATAAACAATCTTAAAGGGCATAACAAGGCCGTCACATCGGTTTTATGGAGTCCCGATGATAGTAAGCTGGTATCGTGCGGAGGAGACGGTGCGGTATACGAATGGGATCCTCTTTTTGGTCGCCGAACTGGAGAGACCGTCATCAAGTCTTGTGTATACACTGACGTATCAATCTCTCCAGATGGAAAGACAACTTACGCAGTTGGCAACGATAACTTATTAAAAGAAATCGGGGATTCTTCAGTACTTCGCAGTATCGACGCAGGGGAAGTAACTCTCTTATGCCTGACGCTGTCGCATTCAGGGAGAATGCTGTTTGCAGCAACAACACTCGGAAGTCTGTGGAGTTTTAGGTTTCCACTGAGCGACGCTGGAGACAGACAAGAATATCAGGCTCATAGTGGTAGGGTTACCCGAATGAAAATGACCTTCGATGACCAATATTTGATCACCGTGTCTGAGGACGCTAGTGTTATGATTTGGAAAATTCAAGATAAAGAAGGTCGCGGAATGAAACGAGAAAAAGACGCAATGAGTAGCCCGTATGCTGATGAAATTCTGATAACGAAAAGCGACCTGGAAGAGAAAAATGCAGTAATGGCGGAGCTAAGAACCCGGGTCAATGAACTGGGAATGGAAAATGAGTATCAGCTTCGACTCAAAGACATGAACTATAATGAAAAGATTAAAGAACTGACAGAAAAATTCATTCAAGAAATGGAATCTCTTAAAACAAAGAATCAAGTCTTGAAAACCGAACGGGATAAGCAGGAAGCCAAACACGAGGAACAGCTGTCGGAAATGATGCAAAAACATGCCAAAGAATTGCAAGATTTGGAATCTGCTAACAATCAAAAGTTGATGCTAGAATATGAAAAATACCAAGAGTTGCAGACAAAGATGATGAAAATGCAGGAGGAGAACGATCACAAATTACACGAAATGGAGGAATCTAAAGCCACCTCTTTGACTCAAATTGAAGAACGCTATGAGAGCAAGCGGCAAGAGTTGATATCAAAGTTGCAGATGGCGCAAGAAGAAAGCCGACGACAGCAGAAGCAGGACGAACTGACAAAGAGAATGATGGAAGAAGATGCTGATATGGAGATATTGGACATTAAGACTAATCTGCAGAGAGAGCTGCGACGTGAAAAAGATTTGAATACGAAGCTGAAAGGCGAGAACGGGATCTTTAAGCAAAAGTTCACGACCCTGCAAAAAGAGATTGACGAACACAAAGAAGAGAGTCGGAAATCCCAAGCCGAGATCGGCAAGTTGCATACAATTATACGGAATCTAGAGAAAGACATTCTAGGACTGAAAAAAGAGATCCAGGAGAGAGATGAAACGATTCAAGACAAAGAGAAACGAATCTACGATCTCAAAAAGAAGAATCAGGAATTGGAGAAGTTTAAGTTTGTATTGGATTATAAAATTAGAGAACTGAAGAAACAGATCGAGCCTCGTGAGGACGAAATAAAACGTATGCGTGGACAAATACAGGAAATGGAAAATGAGCTAGAACAATCACGCAAATCAAACACACAGCTAGAATTGAATATAACAGATATGAAGCAGAAATATGAAGCTACATCAAAAGCACTAAAAGAAAAGGGAAACTTGGTGCGTGAGAAAGAAGCCAAAGTAAAGCAATTCAAAACGAGGCTCCATAACAGTGTCAGTTTTATTCAGGAACCTCGCCTTTTAAAGGAAAGCGTCATTGCCATGTACCGGAAGTGCGTGGAAGATGACATTACGGAATCGGCTAGCGTTGACGCTGATATCCAAAAGGAGTTTCATAGGCAACGAGAGCATCTTGAGCACACGGTATTTTCGCTAAAAAAGAAACTGGTTAAAGATTCAAAGATTCATAAAGCAGACAATGTCAGGATCATGCAGGATAACGTTTCTCTGATAAAAGAGATAAACGAACTCCGAAAAGAACTTAAAACCTGTCAGAACAATATTCATGATTTGGAAGCTGCACTTGGATTACATGGGAAACCAAACAAGTCAGGAAGAGAAGGCGGTCTGAAAAAAGAAGACACTGCCACATTAATAACTGCTATTGCAAATAAATCACCTAGTGTCATGTTGAAAAATGAATTGCAGGAAAAAGAACGAATGCTTGAAATACAAAAACAAGAGATTAAACGACTTCGTGAAGAGTTGGAAAGACGGCCTTCACCAGTGGGAGTGAAGCTGGAACCAGTGGAGAGAAACGAGAATGAAGAATCGAATATATAAAACGTTTACTGATGCAATTAACGCACTTTATATTTTTATCCATACATGAGAGAATGTCTTCTTAATATGTCAATAGAAGGTAAGACTTTGAAAAATTTTCAAATGTGGATTCGATTTTAGTCAGGTTTCCAATTAGATACACACAAAACTGATTTTTGTTTGTTCATTCGGGAGTTCTGATAATATGACATTGGCGCAATCGAGTATACACGTCTATGCGCGCGCGCACACACACACACACACACACACACACACACACACACACACACACACACACACACGAGAGAGAGAGAGAGAGAGAGGGATCGTTGATAATTTCTTGGCTCAAGTATCTAACCGTATCTGCATATATATCAATGGCCCTCTAAAAATCCCAGATCTGAATGTTATGGATTACTGTATCTGGAGTATACATCTAACTGATTTGCAAAACTTTCGCCTTCACATCGTCGATATTAACTCATTGAAGTGGAACTTAA
Organism: Ascarosepion bandense; assembly: GCA_037127315.1. Taxonomy (NCBI): domain Eukaryota; kingdom Metazoa; phylum Mollusca; class Cephalopoda; order Sepiida; family Sepiidae; genus Ascarosepion; species Ascarosepion bandense. The sequence goes on from JBBBDQ010000471.1 coordinate 69,208, forward strand.
CTGAAGCTTGGTATAAAATTCCTCTTGACACTACCAATAAAGTCACCGCCTTCTGGTTACTACTCTTACAACTTTGGGTTGAACATTCAGGCAAACAACATCTATGACGATTTCATTGTGAATTTACTGTTTTTTAAAAATTTATTTTTTTACTGGGAACCACACACACACACACACACACACACACACACACACACACACACACACACATATATATATATATATATATATATATATATATATATATATATATATATCCATGGTCGAGTGGTCAAGACGGTACCAGATCAAATGGTATGCTTCCCCTATGTAATAGGGGTCGCAGGTTCGAATACTGCTGGGTAGCACACATTTTCGTAATAAAAAGTTATCGTAAATAATCAGGCCGGTAGATATAAATATAAAAATACTGTTTAATTAAAAAAAACAGAATATCTACTTAAATATGAGTATCGGTAAAAATAATGTTCAAAATAATTCATTACAAATTGTCGTTTGCTTATAACCAAGTTTCGTTAAAATTCGTTAATTTCCGTAACATATATATATATATATATATATATATATAAATTAAAAAAGGATTAATTCAATGATGTTGGATGATCATTTCGATATGAAAATCCCCACGGGTGATAACACATCACCTCAGCAACAGAAAAATCCTTTCAGAAACTGGAGAAAAATCAGTCTAATTTATTTTTTTCCAGTTTCTGAAAGGATTTTTCTGTTGCTGAGGTGATGTGTTATCCCCCGTGGGGATTTTCATATCGAAATGATCATCCAACATCATTGAATTAATCCTTTTTTAATTTATATTTGCTTTGTAATTTTTTATTACATGGAGCTCTCTTCCTGTATCATTTTTTAATATTAAAATAAAATTTTTAATATTAATTAGGATCGGGTTTTTTGAATTTACCTTCCTGCTTTTCCCGCTTGGATTAAAGTATCTGAATTAATATATATATATATATATATATATATATATATATATATATATATATATATATACTTAACAAGATCATTATGAGTGCAGACAAAATGATACAATTTTTAAATACATTCTTTTCTGATGCTGTCTAACTCCGTGTAGCCATTTTATACACATAACTTTGGACTGATATGAATTGCACGTCTCCGACCCCTGGCCAAATAAAATTAATATCAGGATGTATCCAACAAAACCTTGTCTACCACACTGACCCTCACCCAGTTCTTGTTAAGCATCGAGTACTTGAATAAAACACGAACCTAGGACAATTTTGCTCCTGATGAACTTTTGGGAAAACTGGAAACTTTCAATAAATAAACAGACTTAGTTTAATTTAATAAAACATATCTGTGTGTGTGTGTGTGTGTGTGTGTGTGTGTGTGTGTGTGTTGAACGTTTTTGCTAAGTTAGATTTTTATGCAGTTATTAAAAATATTAGTATTTTTTATTGAGCAGAAACAATTTTTTCTAAACAGCCATTCACAATTTTTAAATTATATTTTTTACAGTTCGCATATGAGAAACGTAAAACAGTTTGAATTGATTTATGCTGCTAAATTGTTATGTTCATATGTATTATTTTAAAAACTACCGTGATGTCACTAAAAACTGAAGACATCAAATAAAAATATCAAAATAAATGACAAAAATATTACAATTCTGAATTTGTTAAAACTTTATGTTAATGGTTTGAATATGAGTCATTTGAAAGAAATAGAGAAAACGTAACTGAATAATCAACACTTTGAATAATTATCTCCCTTAGTTTTAGATACCTAAGGTTGAAAATGAATTTTTAAAAATGAAAAAGCATTTATGAAGTTTTCTTTTTAGCTTGAATTGAAAGCTAAATGATTAAGTTCATTATTTCCAGTGAGAAAAATACTCTGGTATACTTCAAATAGAAATTATATTGATTGGAATCGATATTTCTTGCTTTCGTTCAGAAAAATAATTATAATTCGCCATTTTGACACATTTGTGAACAAAAGTTAATTCTCAGTTTTAAAAATGAAGTAAAAATAAAATATATATATTTGTGACACGTTATCTGAGGAAAATTAGCAAATTTAAAGTAATATTAATCTGATTTGAAACAAATATTACTTATTTATAGCATAAATGTAGTATACAAGCATTTCTTAACTACGGGGTTTCATTTTTCTGATGTTTTGCTTGATTTATTAACAGTCTAATGTGTTGGCAGGTTAAGTATGATGAAGCAAAATAGACATAAATTTACAAATTTTAAGTGAATGCTTTGTTTTTTTCTTAGTTTTACGGGGAAGACAACACTTAAGATGTATCCTTTTCATAATAGTGTCATATATAAATTTACAAAAATTGAAATGTGTATGCACTAAAAAATAAAATAAAAATTATTTTTAAAATCTTGGTACAAAATTACTTTTATTAAGCTTTTCAATTTTTGATTAGTAAATATAGTTTTCACTTAACATCAATAGCAATAACAGGATGAAATTAGTACAGAATTTTAAAAGGTTCATATATTATAAATTATTATAATTAAAATTGAAAAAAAGTGAAAACAGTTCTTATAAAAAGCAATTAAAATGCAATAAACTATGACATTATTTAATTAAATAATGTAATAGAAAACACATAAGCTTAAATGTCATTACCAAGCAACAGCCCCAGCCATGGCTTAAATAGTAGTATCTGGAAAAGTCATGGTTATTCTAAAACATCTAAATATTGTTAGAAATTATTAATGTTATTAAATGTTATTAAATATTATTAAATGTCATTACCAAGCAACAGCCCCAGCCATGGCTTAAATAGTAGTATCTGGAAAAGTCATGGTTATTCTAAAACATCTAAATATTGTTAGAAATTATTAATGTTATTAAATGTTATTAAATGTCATTACCAAGCAACAGCCCCAGCCATGGCTTAAATAGTAGTATCTGGAAAAGTCATGGTTATTCTAAAACATCTAAATATTGTTAGAAATTATTAATGTTATTAAATGTTATTAAATGTTATTAAATGTCATTACCAAGCAACAGCCCCAGCCATGGCTTAAATAGTAGTATCTGGAAAAGTCATGGTTATTCTAAAACATCTAAATATTGTTAGAAATTATTAATGCAATATTCACATTAAAAAAACTATTTTAAAAATCCAAACTATAAATATTAACCCCCAAGTTTAGTTGTAAAAAAAAACAAAAAAAACAAAACAAAAAACGAATCAATCAACAATAGCAAAAAAGATGAGGATAATAATCCAATCAATTCGGGGAAGTAGGAAGCAGGCAGGACCGCATTAGGGCCTTTAGCGTCCACAAGGTTAATGAAATTATGCGTCCCTACACCCAGATGGAGTCACTCATCCAAACCTGTTTTGAATAATTTTTATTTGTGATATATTTTAGCAACATTTACGTACTTAAAGTAAACTTATTGCAAATTATTTAAATAAACGAGAATAACTATCTCTAGTTTGTCAATAAAATTAAGAAATACTACTATTTTACTATTTATTGCAAACTAAATTAGCACATATTTCAACACAACCGTATTAAAAAAAAAAGCTGTTTTTTTAACCAGAATTAAGACAATAAAAAATCAAAATGTTTCATATTTATATTATTTCAGTTGATAAAACTATTTAGCAGAAAATAAAAATTAGTTATCTAGAAATTAAAATCACTGGGTTTTTGTAATAAGTTTAATTCAAGGGATGCAATTGTCGCTAAAATATTAAAGATGGGTGCAGGCGAGTTAGAGAGTTGCTCCGGTTGAGGGAGTTTTCATAATTTCATAATCCGACCCTGCCTATTATTATCATAACTTTCAGATCAGTATTCAAGAGAAAGACAACCATCAACTTACAAACTATCTATTCAAGGGCGGTAACTTTTTCAAATATGAAGAGTTTTCTTTCTTATTCCGATATAATTCAATATACACCCGACTACAAGCAAAAATTAGAATGTTTAATCTGAATCCTGAAAATTTAAACCAAACAGTTAAATTTTGAAATTTTCTAACCAGGAAAATTTAACTGATTGATTTAAATTTTCCATATTAGAACCAGAATTAAATCTTATAAAAAACCGTAAGAGCTAAAAAAGAATTTGTCGTTTCATATAAACAAGTAGAGAAGACAAATTTCATCGTGATAAATGAGCAATCCTCCAAAATTATTATTTTTTAAAAATCATGTCTCATACTGTAATCCGTTTTCTCGTGTCTTAATTTCATAGCCGCTTTAGTGATTTGTATGGTAAGTTTATAAAGGTGTACAATAGATTCTGGCGAGAGAAATTGTCTAGAACGACACAGTGAACCAACTTTCCCAGCAGCAGACCCGGCAGTTGATTCAATATAACCGTTCCAAGGTCGTTGACAATGAATTTCTTATTTCAGTATTCCTGAATTTTTAAATTTATGACCAGGATTTTTAGTATGGTCTAGGCTCAATGATTTTGGTGAGTCTGTAAAGACTTGGTACTAGTTATTAATTTTAATAAAAATGTAGGGATACAAAGAAAGCGGTTATCTCCGTTTGGTCACGATACATTCATATATCATGTGATGATTGCTTAGTGACGTCACTTCATAGGAGTAAAACCGAGCAGTTCGGAGGCTAAATCTGTCTTCCAACAACGTGGTGCAGCTAACAAGCCTATGGCGCCATTTTTTACACACACACACACACACACACACACACACACACACACACACACACACATATATATATATATAAAACTCAACACGCCGCTCTCTTAGAAACTCTAACCAAAAGATATACCCGACCGACAAAAACGTACATTCCAACAGATAATACAATTAATCAACAATTTCACACTTACGCACCAGATTCTTCAAAAGTCTAACGGTCAAAACGAGAAATACATTCACTTAATTACCAATAACCCCAACCAACCCCCACGACAACAACGAACCAAATATAAACAGAGAATGATTCCAAACCAAACCTTTATTTCTCCCGATGATGTGTTTGAGTCCAAACACTGAAACAGCCATATGATTGTAGAGAAGAGGACATATATAGAAGAAATTACGTACATGTTCTAAAACATAATTTATAATACACACACACACACACACACACACACACACACACATACATATATATATATATATATATATATATATATATATATATATATATATATATATCAGGCCTCAAGTTAGGAAAACCCAGGACTCGCCATTTGTGAAGCATGACCTCGCTAGCAACATGGAAGGTGAATCCGACTCACTCGAATCTGGAATTCTAAATATGGATTCTCCATAAACACAGAAGAATCTCCGACAGCTCCCGTTCTCGTTGAGAATTATTATACACAGGATTTTTTTTTTTACCCACCTTTCATTCTCCTTGTTGTTGCTTGCATGTTATAGTTTCTCTGCGTGGGACACGTATACATATGTTTATATAATTTTGTGTACGACTTCGCGGAAAAAAAATAAAAATAAAAAAAATATATCTATGAGACATTCCTTTTATTTCAGCTATTCCGTTCCATCAGTGAAATAAGGTGTCATTTTATCATGGGTATAATAATGCCAATAATGGGAGAAATGCTAACAGGAGAATAAACCTTTCTTCCACAGCGCACTCATTATCTAGTGACTTGCCCGACTCGTATTATTATAGCATCTAATCATCATAACCTGGTGTACAAAAATGATATGTTATTTATCTTTGTGAAAACTAAGTAAGAGAAAGAAAAATAACGAACATATGTGGATAGAGAAAATCGATTTCTTTTTCAGAAATGAAACCAAAGTACTTGTAGGTTTTGTCACAGACTTAGAAAGAAAAGTCAAATAAATACTTAAAACTCATTTTAGTTTAAATTAGGTACCTTAAAAAGCGCTGACTAAATTTAAAATAGATTTTTAAAAAATGAAAATTCTTTCTTGACGCATTATTTTTAATTTTAATTCCCAATAATAAAGTAAATTAAATATTCCCAAAATGCAAAACGCTTTAGTGCATTTGAAATCGAATTTAATTTGATTGAAATTTTTTTTTCTTCTTATCAGTAAAATCTATAAATTCGTCTATATTGAGTATCTGTTAACACAAAATAATTATCTTTATTAAAAAAAAAGTCTTTCAAAAAATAAGATATACTTTTCTAAAGTGTTATTTGAAAAATAAAATTAGCTGACTTAATGTTTAATTAATCTGATGTGAAAAAAATATTATTTACTTTTCGTTTAAAATATCGCAAAAAATAAAACAAAAAAAAACAATTTTTTTTTTAACACGGAAGATGTATTTTTCTGACCTGACCTGTAGTGTGATTTAATGACACATTGATGTTTTGAAAAATTTAAGTAAAATAAATTACTTGACGAATACAGCATGTCCTGCAAACTTCCAGTGTTATTCAGCCGGATTCAGTCTTTTCTTCTTTTTTTATTTTTAGGTTGCCTTCTCTTGAGTTCATATATATATATATATATAAGGTTTCGCTTAACAGCTCGTCAGGGAAAATTGATTTTCGTTCTTGTTTGCTCTAATTTCGCGTTGGGTACTTCTTGTACTCTGCTTTCGTATTGAGCTCTTTATTGTTAAGGTTTTCGTCTTGGGTTTTTATTTCTTTCTCACGAATGCTTGACTTTTTGTTCAAGTTTGTTTCTTTTTTCTTCCCCTTTATTTCCCTCTGGGTCAGTTCCCAGTGGGTTTCAAGACACTCTTCTTAGTTGTAGTTTAATTATTATGTTTTAAAGGAAAGATCAAATGCTTTATTACGGTCGCGTTTGTCGCTTTTGTCTTCTCTGTCCGCTGGATGGATTTTGATGAAACTTTCAGAGATGATTGTTTTTATGAACTGCATAAAATGGTTAGATTTTGGTTTCGATCCTGTATGGGATAAAATTTCTGGGTTATTTTTCTGTTATTTTATTTTTTTTTTTTTGCTAAAATTTTCTCGTACGTTTTATATGCCAAATACAGAATTACCTCCACTAGATTGCTTTACGTTATTAGATTTTCTGAACGCACTATTTTTTTCACGAAAATATTATTATTTTGTTTGATTATTCTTTAACATGCTTTTTCTTTTCCAGTTAATGCCATTTCTATACATGAAAAGGACAACCTTAAAGCATTAAACATAAATCAATCTATATTTCTGAGATGAAGCATTGTAACTATTTACATTATCTACATTGTTCCTAAGGACAACTGATCCACATGGTCGAAGTAATCCAAAAGTGATTTGATTCTTTGAGCTATGAGTTCAATACCTGGCAACAGCAGAGGTGAACAACTTAGAGTTGAGTTACTGAAAGGAATTAACTGAAACTGAGATAATACAGGAAAGACATGACATATTTGCGGACTAAATAAAGGGTTCCGTTCGAAATACCAAACTTTATCACCTGAAAAAGTCCAAAGCGTACAAAGGCTGAAAGATCGTGGCATTAAAGATAAGGACAACAGTCGGAATATGTGAATATTGTAAATATTAAGCATACAATTTTGAGTTGTCATGCTATTAGATCAAGTTTTCTGAATATCTACATATCTTAAATATTTCATCAACATCAATAGCAATTTTATTTTGAAAACATTGACAATCTGACTTGGTATATATTGTATAGAACACGATATATGAGAGAGAGAAGGAGAAAGAGAGAGAGAAGGTGAAAGAAAGAGAGAGAAAAGGAGAAAAAGAGAGAGAAGGAGAAAGAGAGAGAAGGAGAAAGAGAGAGAAAGAAGGAGAAGAAGAAAGAGAGAGAAAGAGAGAGAAGGAGAAAGAGAGAGAAAGAGGGAGAAGAAGAAAGAAAGAAAGAGACAGAAGGAGAAAAAGAGAGAAGGAGAGAGAAGGAGAAAGAGAAAGAAGGAGAAAGAGAGAGAGAGAGAGAGAGAAAGAGAGAGAGAGAGAGAGAGAAAGAGAGAGAAAAAGAGAAAATTGAAAGCTGCGCAAAAATTCAGAAAATATAAATAAGGAGCGTGAAGTTTATATAGTATGTAGTGAACAAAACAAGTTCTAGATTTAAAACTTCAAATGCTGAGCACTGACTCATTGATTTTGTTGGAAATAAACGAATTTACCCGAATTTACAAAACCTTGTTTAGCACACACGCAAAAGCGAATCCAAACAAAACTTGTTAAATTTCACACCTTGATGTGAAATGTTCTTTCTGCCAATAGCAAACTAGGAAATATACAAAAGCAAAATTCAAATAATCTTCAATTATCAGAAACAAATTCTTTTTACGGACCCTTTTCGCAAGCCGGCTCGAAGTTTGTTCGTCGTCCAATGGAAAGTTCAGAATCACATCCGGGAGTGAATTCCCAAATGACTTTTTCGAGCCCCATAAACGAAATAAAAGACGGACCAAGTTCGACTGTCGTCAGAGAGAAGATGACGAGCGTAATTAACACGTCCCTTGACAAACGCCAAGCTCTCGCTGTTTTTACCTATCTTTTTCTCTCTCACCTCCTTCCTCTTCATCGTTCACCCATGTGTCTGTTTTTATAGTTGATGACCGATTACTTCAAAGACATTCCTACGTAACGATAACACTGACACATACGTTCCTGCCTACATACACATAAACTCATTCTTGCAAGGACTACTACGAACTCTTGATGCCCTTAACTTCTTAATACTGTTTCTCATTGAACATTAACTTCTACCAATTCATGTTATTCTTTTCTATTAATAAATTTCTATTTAAACTTATAAAAGGTATACTTTTATTTTTCCGCAAAACCCATCTTCTGATAACTTTCTGATAATTCTGGATAAAGCCTGTAAGTTGTAGGAAGTTTGGTTATTCTTCACACAAGGCCAATTCAAAAAACATTAACCATCTCTCTACTTCTACAAGTACATGCATTTAACGCTAGTTTTTGTGAACGGTATCCACTGGAAAAATAGCCGTATACATGCTTAAGAAGACTATAGTGGGTATCTTATTTATTCTTTATCTTGTAGTGGTGGGAGTTCATTCTAGTGGAGGGTAGTATTATATTGTTGCAGATTAACGGAATTTGGCCTTGTGGTAAATAGCCAACTATAAATCATAAAATGATTATAAAATCAAGAAAGGCAAATTGAGTTGGAAATAACATTTATATATACACATATCAATTATTTATATATAAATATATATTATATATTTATATATATTATATATTTATATATACACATATCAACTGTTTTACAATCAAAGTGATACTTGAATATAGGTCCAACGGAGGTTAAATGTTCATGGCAAATAATAATGCTGAAAAAGATAATTAGTGTTAGGAATGTGGGAAGCGGAGGTATGTGAGGAATGTCCTTGAAGTAGTCGCTCCTTAACCCAGTAAGTACTTTTGAGACAGGGAAGAAGAAATGAGAGGTGAAGAGAGGCGAACGTAGTAGCCGCTTGACTTAGGTCAAGGGGATTGGTTACACTCTTCTCCTCTCGTCTGCCTGTCTGCTGGGGTCTTGTCTGTATCCGCTTTTTATATCTGCTTTTGGATCAAAAGCAGCTTGTTTTGGGATTTCACACTTGTATTTGATTCTGGGCTTCCCATTGGCTCGTAAATAAAATTCGCGTAGGCTCGCGAAATGGAAATTTGATATTTGATTAATTTTTATTTTTCAACCGGAACATCTGCGCGAACTCGGATGCACAACGGCGACTTTTGTTTATTTGCTTTTTGGTCGGTATAGAGCAAACATCCGGTCCCTCGCTTTTGCTCGGTCGGTATCACCACAAGACTTTTTAGTATCATTTCTTCTTCTTCTTCTTCTTCTTCTTCTTCTTCTTCTTCTAATAATAATAATAATAATAATAATAATAATACACATGAGGACATCAATAATTCCAGTTGTAGTTGGAGTCATCAGACTGATTGAAAAAGTGAAGCATAAACTTGTTAAAGGGATTCGTGATAGTCTAAGGAATGCAAAAAATTCTACTCATAAGTACAGCTCACACATTTATTTATGTAAAATGTGTGTGATCTTTGTTTTTTTACAAAAATGATCAGTGGAAAATGTCATGAGTCCATTTCTGAGCTTATGTCTCTGGTTGGGACCCGGAAGAAAATGTATATACAACAGAATTTCAAGAAAATAATAATGTTAATAAAGATAGTGTTCAACGTTTTTTTTTAACGCTTATGTTTTTAATGCAAGTATTCTTAGTTAGCAATGATTTCAGTATTAAGAACTAGAATTTTAATAAAAATAAAACAAAATAATATGTTCGAAAATTATCTTTCTTTTTGAACATTTTATTTATTTAACACATGCTCACATATATGTATGGTAAGATAAAGAACAAATAAGAAACGTTTATGAAGCTAACATGTTTCAATTTATTAAAGCTTCATCAGATATTGATGTATAAAAAGCATCTAAAAGTGAAACATGTTTGATTGATAGACATTTTGTATTTAATTTATCTTATCATCCTGTCGGATTCCGATCCATATTTGATCTGCATATTTGATCTTTAACTTTGTTGTGGACGGGGCGTCCACTTACTAATTTAGATTTATGAGTCGACTCGACGTAACTGGTTGGTGAAATAGAACAGTCAATAAGAAAGAACGAGTAAGGCGAAAGTAACCAGAAAAACAATGTACTGACAAAGGTTACATGGGGTTGAGAAAGCATGCATAAGAAAGTGAAAAGGAAAGAGCCATTCCCCTTCGTCTGTTCGTAGAAACAAAATAAGATGTATGAAGTTTTTTTTCTAGCTGAAAGAAAGGTTTGTAACAATTGTTAAGATTTTCGTAAAGAGTTCAAAGTTCAAATCCTTGATGAAGAAAGTCAGACAGAAGACAAAGTTCTGTGTCTGTGTGTGCGTTGAGTAGAGAGAGAGAGAGAGAGACTTACATGCGAATGTAGTAGCCTTAGGCAGTCTGTGGATTTCTACTGACGAAGGTTGGAAAAATTGTGAATTTATGTGTAGGAAGTTATTTTATGTAAGGTCCATGTTTGAATGAAAGTTAATGTGCATAGTGTTAATGTCGGAGAAGAAAAATAAAAAATATTTGCCCCACTAATTGCTACCCGCAATTAGTGCGCGTGTGTTTGTGTGAGTTAGGGAGACATGTTTGCTCTTGTCCCGGGACGAAATCCTAACTAGTGTCCCACGTGATGTTTTCCGTTTTTATTAGCATCGTTTTTCGCGGGAACCAGTCATCACGTGGACACCGAGTGACCATGCGTGTGTGTGTGTGTGGGTGTCAATGTATGAAACCCCACAACTTATTCAGTGGTGAAGAATAAACTGGAAACCAGGGCATGCGGTCCATTATGCAAGCTAATCACCAATGGGGGGGGGGGAGAAAAAACAGCCCTCGCAAAAAAAAGAAAAAAAAAGAAATAAAATAAAAGAAAGAAAGAAAAATTGCTTCTTTTTTTTTAATTAAGTAATTTTGAAATCTTGTTCGTAATTTATTAAATTAACTGTTTCTTTTTAAACAAGAAGTAGACATTTTTATTTTAATTTAAAAAATGTTTAAATGAGTTTCTTATCGTGTGGTGGAATTACATTTAAACGAATATACTTCAACACGCATTTTTTAAATAATAAATTCTTGAAAACAATCGAGGAAACCAACAACATTTGTTATAATAACAAATAATATAATTGTATTCAACAAATATACATATAAGAGATGAAAGAGGTTATGTCAGAAATAATCAATGTTAGAGGATATTAAACTTGTTGGTTTACAAAGTTCACAAACATGAGTCAAGGTAAAAATATTTACAAAGTAAAAATAAGGAGTTGTCTCGCTTAGACTGTATTTTTTGTGTAGTTTCTGCTGAAAAGAAAATTGTTTTTAGAAAGATTATTTATTTATTTATTTATTTATTTATTTATTTATTTTTGTTAAATGTTCAAGATGTAATTTAAATGTGTAGTTGCTCGAATGTTCCGGATGATGAAAGTTCGTGGAAGGATATTCTGTGTGACAAAAGTTTATTGAAGAATATTCTGTATGATTGAAAAGTTGTTGCTTTCAGCTTACCAGTTTCAGTGAGTGGGTTGGCGCGTTTTACTGGGCGAGGCTTGGACTGACGTGGATTTTAGAAGCGGCTGGATAATCACTGATTGAAGAGACGAAATTTGGTGTTTAAATACTTTTCAAATTGGATCAAAACACCTCGGCGGGAAAATTGCGTCTCGTGCAGAAATATTTTTGTGACGAAAATTAGTTAATCAAATTGCGAGCTTTTTGAAAAATTGAGAAAGATTGGAGCCAACTTTCAACAATAAGTGCACAAAATTTTATTAGTAGAAATAATGCGATCAGTAAATTGTTGTCAAGCTGTGAAAAGTAAATTGTTCTATGATAACTATGTAGTTTTTTTTTATCCAATGACATTTCGAGTTTCCACGAAATATGTGTAAAGGAATTCATAGAGGTTTCTTTTGGTGAGGGGTACCGCACAATTGCAGGATGACAGGTGTCAAAAAAGGCGTTGATTGATGCCTGGAAAAGTGAAAATTCGTAATCTTGTTTTAAATTCAATTGTTTTAATTACCGAAATGTTCTTTTAAGATAAAGTTTAACCTTCCTCCATTAAATAAATGAAATTTAAGTTTAAATATTTTTAATTTAAATTTAAAATTAAGTCTTGCAGAGAATATTTAAAAAATATCTTTTAACAAGATATAACATGTTTAATGGAACAATATACAATATTTTCAACAAATCTTTTTACATAACATTAAAAAATAGTTTTCAACATTTAGAATTAAATCTTAAGGTATTGTGTTGCGGGGTCGACAAAGCAGGTGCCGTTAACCCCGCAAGGAGTTAAAGTAATACGATCGGATCAAGGACAACGAAGACGAGGATTTATAAATTCAAGCCAAATTTTATTTACAAAATTTGGCAAACGTATGTACAGAATGATTGTTAAGTCGGGCAGTGCCAATCGAGAGGATCGCCGGGTTTAAGAGCGGTAGAATAGTGGTTGGCAGGGCGGAGCAGAGGTAGCCTGTTCGTCCACGGGATGATGGTTGTGAGAGGTTCTGCTTGGTAGTTCCAGGAAAGACTGTTGCTGGTGGCTGCTGTTCCTGCTGGTGGCTGCTGCTCCTGCTGGTGGCTGCTGCTGGAAAAGGTTAGTCCTTAGAAGAACTGTCGCATACGTAACCATCTAGTCCTAAAAATGACTGTTGCACATGTAATCAGCTAGCCCTTAAAAGGACTGTTGCATATGTAGCCGGGACTGCAGCTTCTGCTGGTGCCTGATACTTGGTGCTTGGTGCCCCGGCTGGTGCCAGATGCTTCTGCTGGTGCTTGGTGCTCCGGCTGGTGCTTGGTGCTCCTGCTGGTACTGCTGCAAGAGTCGGTTAGTCCTTAGAAGGACTGTTGCATATGTAGAAGAGTAGCCCTGAAAAGGGGTCTTGCATATGTAGCCGAAGAGCCCTTAAAAGGACTGATGCATATGTAATCGGAAAGTCCTAAAAAGTCAAAAAGCCCTAAAAAGGACTGTTGCTGGTGGCTGCTGCTGGCTACTGGTGGCGGCTGCTGCTGGCTACTGGTGGCGGCTGCTGCTGCTATGGTCAGCGACAAGTGTCGGCCAGGCGCAGGTGGTAGAGGGAGCACGTCGCTCTACCCCGAAACCAAAGCAATTTGGTGGAAAAAATCGGCTATGTTTCTGTTAGCCGCGGTCAGCAACGTTGCCCAGTTAATAATGTCTTTTGTTTGTTTATTAAAATTTTCCTTCCACTTTTGAATGTACACATGGCTTCGCTCTGTTTTCTTTGGTGACGCTTTTAGACGTTTGACTAGCCGATAGTAACTTCCGGTCGGGTGCGATATTTGAAACGGATGAAAACTTATCTTTTAAGCACGAAAATTAGACTTCGAGGGTTACGACTGAATCCGGGTCGTAGGAAGAGATCAAGAACACTTTTTAAAAGTCAGTAAAAAAAAATAAATAAATAAAAAATAAATTTTTATATGACACTAATGTTGTTAGATGTTTCCTGTATATACTCTTCAGAACCGAATAATGCCAATTTTTTTATTTGAATCTGTCCCACAATAAATACTTTGAATAGGCAAGCCTTTCATTTTAGCAACACACAATAAAAAACAGAATCACTTCAGTAGAAAAATGTCTGCTGGCTTAATACGGCTGGAAAGTAAGCAAAAGAATTTCTACGTTTTGGTCGCTTTCTCTCTGTGATTCTCCCTCATTATTTTGTCTCTCTTTTTCATGCACCCAGCTTGAAAGGAATAATAAAGCAGAGAAGACTAAATCATGGCCTTTTCTAATGCAAGCAAAAGAATTTTAGCTTTTCGTTGGCTGTCTCTTTTACACCCATTCACTAGGTTCTGTCTCTCATGCTTCCTACGAAAAAAGACTAGTAAATTCATTGCTTTTAGTTGCATCTTTTCTCGTTAAACAACAAGCGTTTTCTCTACTTCAGTCAGTTAAGTGCCATACATGATACACGCTTGGGCGATTGTGTCTCGGAAGAAAAATGACTGGCTGGGATTTTACCTCGGTAGGTTGCCATTGCTTTTTGCGGCGGGCTGGTTGCTAACCAATGCTATAGAACCCAATCTGTCCTGCTATTTAACCAGAAGAGACGGATTAATACTTTTCTCAGGAGTATTTGCGCGTAAATGAATGCAACGAATTCAACTGGAATTCGAGCTTGGCTTTCCGAGTTCTCGTGCTGAGTAGATATCCACTGCACCTGTAGCGGAGGGAGCTGGTTAAGGTTTCTTTGATTCAGATTTGTGTCAGACATAACCGAAATCCCTACAGCTTACAGGATTTATGCAGATTTATCATCCGAAGGTCTTCATCAGAAGGTTAGATGTCGGGAGGATGGAATGTGTGGAATAGTGTAATAATAATATATACATTTTACATTTTAAATTAGAAATTTATTAAAAGGAGGAATAACAAGAATTTGTAGAAATTAATGTTCAATGAGAAAGTTAAGGATATCAAAAGTTCGTACAAAATGTTCGTAGAAGTAATTGTTGAAAGAGATAAAGATAAAGAGAAATATGACAATGTCCGAGTCGCTTGAAGTAAAGGTTACATTTTAGATTTGTCTTTCTCACTGCTTCCATCTGACTGACTCGACTGACGTTGATGAAGTTTTTGTTTTTTTTATTGTAATCTAGATTTTTCGCACTTACTCGCGAAGTTCTTTTTCATCTTGCAAGTCGCTCCCGTTCGTCAAAAATCATTTTAACACCTACTTGCTAAAACTGGTTTCGACTTTTTTTTTTTAAGCAGATGGTCAATCCTTTTTCTATTTGGGAAAAATCAGGATTACACACGTTGTTGTGAATTTTTGTAAAAGTGAAGAAGAAGGTTAATTAATTTCTTATCCTCTACATAACTTCCCTTCCACTTGACGGAGTCTTTTTTTTTAATCGTATCACCCCGAGCAAGGCGGTAGCGCCACTGATGTGCAGGGGGCTACGTAATAATGAAAAGATTGGAAAAGAGAAGGCCGGAAACCACATCCTAAACAGGAAACAAGGGATGAGCCTCTTAACTTGTTCAATAGACGTGGGTGGAGTGTGAACCGGGCGATAGATAGATCTATCTACTCCAATTGAAAAAAACAAAACAACAAAAAAAAACAAAGTGAGAAGATTGGAAGAGAGAAAGCCGGAAACCACATCCTCTTAACCTGCTCAATAGACGTGGGTGGAGTGTGAACCGGGCGATAGATAGATCTATCTACTCCAATTGAGAAAAAAACAAAAACAAAGTGAGACGATTGGAAAAGAGAAGGCCGGAAACCACATCCTAAACAGGGAACAAGGGATGAATCTCTTAACCTGTTCAATAGACGTGGGTGGAGTGTGAACCGGGCGATAGATAGATCTATCTACTGCAATTGAAAAAAAATACAAGGTGAGAAGATTGGAAAAAAAAAAGCAGCAAACCACATCCTAAACAGGGAACAAGGGATGATCTTCTTAACCTGTTCAATAGACGTGGGTGGAGTGTGGACCGAGCGATAGATAGATCTATCTACTCCAATTGAAAAAAAAAACAAAACAAAAAACAAAGTGAGAAGATTGGAAAAGAGAAAGCCGGAAACCACATCCTAAACAGGAAACAAGGGATGAGCCTCTTAACCTGTTCAATAGACGTGCTTTGAATGAGTTGTAATGGTATCTGTTGTTGCTTTTTCAAATAATAGTTTTGGTTTGCTGTTTTTTTTTTTGGGGGGGGGGGTTGTTTTTTGTGGGTTGAGATGTGTTTCCATAAATTTTTAAGCGTCTTGTTTGAAATCCATAAGAGTAGGTATGTTTAGTTTTTCTGTATGTCAAAGATCACATTTTTAAGTAACGTAAGAATACAGAGAAAATTGAAACATTTTTCAAGACGAAAATAAAATTAGGGATTTGGGGGGATTTGCACAGTTATAAATATTTGAAGCTTTCAAGCAGCTTGTTTCGTTAAAAGTGTTTGCAGTTTCGATGCTGAATGTTTTTATTTATTTATTTATTTTTGAAATTCCGTTGTTCTAGAGGCTGATAATTTATCCGCGTCAAATTTGAAATTGGAATTATTCAAAATTTTTGGGACTCTTGAAATTTCATGAAATCAGGAAAGAAATGTATTATTCAATGAAATGCGTAAAACAAGTCGATAAGGTTGGTTTCATATAAATTTAAACAATTGTATTCAACAGAAAGGGTATATTTTTAGGTACTTATCTTTGGAGTTCAGAGTACGTTGAAATTTTTCCAGTTGTCGTTAGAAGTTGATATTGTATCAGCGTATAATTAGACAGCGGTTAATTAACACGTGTTGGGCTCTGTATTCTTTTTCTTTTCTTTTCCTGTAGAAGGTGAGTCGCCATTTTTCTTTTTTTTTTTTTTTTTTTTGTGGTGCTTGAGTTTTTTTTAATATCGTGGCAAATACTTTTCTTTTTTGGCATTGGGGGTCGCTAGTGTAGGTAGTAGGAATTTTTCTACTGCGTTTTCCTTGCTGGGTTTGAATTCAAGAATCACCAGTGAAGAATTCATCCTTTCATTTAGATGTTCTTTTTCCGCGTCGTGGTTTGCCAGTGAAGAAGATGGTTGCGTTTTCCTTGGACTTTCGGGGTCGCCAGTGAAGAATTCGTCCTTCCATTAGGCGTTCTTTTTTCGTTGGTTCTAAGCTTTCTGCTCACATGAGCTATCTTCAGAGAGGTTACAAGGACCAACTTAAAAAATTATCCAAATGTTGGAGAATTTTTGTCTTTATTTTCAACTGAAATTAAAGCAAAAATACGATGTTTGGAACGGCTCATGATTAAACATAATAGACATTCATTGTCTCTTATATTTAACAGTATATGTTTAGAAAATTATTTGCTGCCTCGATACACTATATATATATATATATATATATATATATATATAATTATTAATTATATAATTATTAAATTTAAATATATATAAAATTATAGCGGATTATCAGTTATAGTGATGTGTGGTGAAACAGATTAGTTTGATTTGGCCTTGATAGTTAGATAGCCCATCATAAGAGGGGTATAAAACAAGAAAATCAAGATTGTAAATTGAAACAACTGTAGTGAACAAGACAAGATCTTCATTCAAAAATTAAAATCTGACTCATTGTTAGAAATTTTCTCGAATTTACAAACTTTCCTTAGTACACACAAAACTCGCGAAATTTCACACCTCGATGCGAAATGTTTGTCGTCCAATGGAAAGGCCGGAATCGTACGAGAAAATTCCTAAACGATATAAAAGATAAGACGACACGCTTCAGAGCGTTAAGATGACGAGCAATTATCACGTACCCTTCACAAACGTCAAGCGATCGTATTATTACTGCCTCTCTTTTTCTCTCTCATCTCTTTCTTCTTCATCGTTCACCTTTCACCACCTGCCTTTCACCATTCACACTGAGCGATGACTTCAAAGACATTCCCACTAAACAAACGCTCGTACATACTTACATTCACACATACGTACGCATAAACTATATCCACCAAGTTACTACTACGAACTCTACCATTAACTTGTTAATAATGTTTCTAATTGAACATTAACTTCTACCAATTCTTGTTATTCTTTTCTTTTAATAAATTTCTATTGAAGCATACAAGATATATAATTTCATTCTACCACACATTCCAACCTGCTGAAAAACTTCTGATGATTACGAAAAAATCTGTAAGTTGTAGGGAGTTCGGTTATGTATGACACAAGGCCGAATCAATAAAGATTAACAATCTCCCTATAGCTTCACAACAATTTATATACATAAAAATTAATTCAGGTTTTACAAATAAAATTAATATGTATTTGTAAGAATGAGTTTTTGTGTACGTAGACAGGAACGTATGTATGTATGTATGTATGTATGTATGTATGTATGTATGTATGTATGTATGTATGAACGTTTATAGTTGGGTCGGAAAATCTTTGAAGTAATCGCTCAGTCTTAAAATGTTCTGTTCGTTTATCAAGTATAAAAGGGGGCAGACGGTTTGGTAGAGGGTAGGTGAAAGTGAAGAGAAGTAAAAGAAATATTTGAGGAGAAAGAGAGAGATAATAACTTATAAGATCGCTTGAAGTTTGTCAAGGGACGGATTAAGACGCTCGCTTTTCTCTCTCTCTCTCTCTCTCTCTCTCTCTCTCTCTCTCTCTCTCTCTGGTGACCGGCGAACTTACCCGTGCTTTTACTCAGATTTTTGGAGCTTGAAAATGTTATTTGGAATTCACTCCCAGATGGGATTCCGGTCTTTCTATTGGACGACGAACAAACTTCGCATCGGCTCGCGGAAAGGTCCGTAAGAAATTGTTTCTGTGAATTGAAGATTATTTTAATTTTAATTTTAGATGTTCCCTGGCTTTCTATTGGCCGAAAAACATTTCACATCAAGGTGTGAAATATAGAAGAAATTTCTTGAGTTTTGTTTTGGATCTGCTTTTGCGTGTGTGTTAAGCAAAGTTTGTAAATTCGAGTCTTTTTAATTTTGAACAAAAATCAACCAATCAGTGCTTACTCGTCCCATTTTAGTTCCTTAGCACGTATGTTATGCCTTGCCAATATATAAAGAACTATTCGGTTTTGATCGTGTAAAAAGATGGAAAAGACATATCAGAGACGCTACTTGGTTTCAGTGAGAAAAATGAAAGAAAGTAAGTTAGAAAGAAAGAAAGAAAGAAAGAAAGAAAGAAAGACAGGATAATAGAAAAGGTGATAAACACCTTCGCGTGTTTAACGTTTGATTCAGTGAAATAAAAAAAAATTGTCAATTTCAAATGTTTTCATTTTTATCTCTTTATTTACTTAAAATAACGACCAGTGCATAGACCGATAGATGTAGATTTATGTATACATATATATAAATATATAACTCACACCCCTGAAGATGATCTCGGAAAGAGATTGAAAGTACTTGGGTACATTGAGAAATGAATAATAATAACATTTGTCAACGTTACAGCTCATTTCTGACATCTTTAAATTATAATACGCGAAAGATTATCCGTGAGTATGAACGGATTTTATAAAAAAAGTTCACACACACACACACACACACATATATATATATGTGTGTGTATTTATGAGATAACAATATATCTTTTTATATGTCAGGAACAATATTGGGGAAAAATGTATGACAAAGTGGAAAAAGAATTCTTTTGACATTTATCTTCTTTGTCATATATATATATATATATATATATGTGTGTGTGTGTGTGTGTGTGTGTGTGTGTGTGTGTGTGTGTGTGTGTGAATATATGAATATATGCGTGCGTGCGTATGCTTGTATTTGAGTCACTTGTTTGCTTATCAAAACTTTTGACATCTTGGTTTTAAATTTCTGATAGGCGTCAAATTGTCGGAAAAGAAAATATTTGAATGACGAAAAAATGTTTTAATCAAATTGGCAATCTAAATTTGCTTCCCTCGATTTCACTTTTAGAGAGTATTAAAGCCGCATTCTGTAAACAGAGAAAGTGAAAAAATATTTATTCAGATCTCAAAGGTGTCACGCTGAGTCTTTAACGTTTTCCATACGCTGAAGACGGACGTCAGAGTTTCGTCTGATAAAGAGGCTATTTTTACCAACCATTTACGGGATAATATAATCCCGATCCGTGGGAAAACCTGCAGCGGAATGTCTTGTAATACACGTATTTAAAATATATTTTGGTGTTATTATATCAACAACAATAAGTTTTAGCTTCAATTGACTGATTTATTAGTTTTTTACGGTTTATCAACCTTTTAGAGTATTTAAAGCTGGACCATTTTCTGGATTGTAAGAACAAACCTTTCTTTGTGAATGAATTTTGCATTAACAGATTTTTTTTAGCGAAAACAATGATTTGTTTAACCCATAGCTGTGGGAAGAAGAGATGGATTAATACTTTTCCCAAGGATATTTGTGCGTAAGTGACTGCAACGAACTAGACCGGCATTCGAACTCGATTTTCCTATTTCTCATTCCGAGTTGTTATCTATTGCACTACCTGCACATCCATCTTAGTTTCGGAGTGTCTTTGCTTTTTTCGTATGATCTTTCAAATTTAAAATAGATTAGAGACTAATATATGTATGATATAAACGGCGTTATTTTTTTAATAAACAGTTGCTCAGTGTCCCATACAGATATAAGAGTACTTGTAACATCTGCTAAACCACAAATTGTAGCAGTAAATACCCATCAGTCTCTGTTTTTCATTATGTGTGTGTGTGTGTGTGTGTGTGTGTGTGTGTGTGTGTGTGTGTGTGTGTGTGTGTGTGTGTGTGTGTGAGATAGATAGATAGATAGATAGATAGATAGATAGATAGATAGATAGAGGGAGGGAGGAGATATATATAGAGAGAAATGTTTTTGGTTACCTCGTTCTCGAATATACCCATTGCTTGTAATGTATCAAAATTAATTTAATCTGAAAACAGCACGGATATAACTTTCCAGATATATAGATAGAGAGTGGGTATATGGATCATCACTTTACAGTGACTACCGGTTTCACGTTTCAAATATCTATAAACGCTCTATCTCTGATATTGAGCACTGCTCCCCTATAAATATAGCAAATTTTGAACAATATATATATAACAAATTATTTCAAATTGTCAGTTGTTTATAACCAAGTTTCGTTAATCTTCGTTAATTTCCGTAATATATATATATATTGTCATCCGCAGAAAGATCTGTTTCGCTGTATCACAGCTCATCAGTAGGGTTAGACTCCGATTACTTTTTAACCCAGGATTGAAACTCGACCGAATTGGCGTCAGTCGGTGATTCTACCCGAGGGCTACGGGTGTTCAGTGGGATAAGGCAGACTTTTTATGCGTGTATATTATCATTATACGCGCCCAATAGCCAGACTGCTCTAATTCATTTACTGAATGAGCGATGCGTACATGCCAGAGTAGCTACAGTTTTCCAAGGTCTACTATTCTTCCAGAGTGCTCAATCAGGGTGTGAGAGCGTATATATATATATATATATATGAAAGATATATGAAAGAGAGGGATGAATATATAGATATATAGATAGATAGGTAGAGGCTGAGATAGATAGATAGATAGATAGATAGATAGATAGATAGATAGATAGATAGAAGAGTTTGCCAAAGAGTGTACGTAAAACGTTCGGCAATTTTTTAACTAGGAAACCGTAATGACTGCGGAGAGAAAGAGACCCAGTGCTGCACAGCGAACGACCAAGTAATAAACAACACGCGGTTCCAAGACGATAATGGACATGGAGAAGTCCAGGAGGAGAAACGGAGAACCAAATTGACTACACAACTATCAACAAGAGATTCTGGAATGCAGTTCTTCACTGCTAGACCTACCCAAGTGTTGACTGCAGAAGCGACCACCTCCTGGTTATATGCAAATAAAGGACGAAACTTTGGAGATTGAAGAAGCCTAACGCAGCCTCCCACCTTCTCAGCTGCAATGCAACAGGTTCGTGAACAGGAAATACAAAGGGTAAATTGGAAACGGAAACCCAAAATAGGACGGACTAAGAGAAGTTCTGTTGACATCAGCAAACGGCATCATCCCAAAGGGAAAATGTCGCAAAAGGGAAGATGAGTGGATCACTGAGGAGATTCTTGACATGATGCAAAGGAGACAGAAAACAATGTCAGGACATGAAACGGAATACAAGAAACTGCACAAGGGCATGTAGAGGTTTCGTTTTTTCTTGGTAAATTGGCCTTGTGCCAAACACGTCCAAAGTCCCCACAATTTATATATCAGAAGGTTGAAGGTTGCATGTTGAAATGTGGAAGGATAAAATATTTTGTTTGTACATTAAAGCAAAGATTTATTAACAGAATGACAAAAATGTTAGGAGGCAAATATAAATGAAATTTCGTTAACTGAACACTATAACATATTTGTGAGAAAAAATGTTCATAGAGAAAATGGATGTAGTTTTGTAGTTAAAATTGTTCAAAGAGAAATGTAGTTATTTAAAATGTCCACAGAAGTTTATAGTTCATGGTTGTGAAGAAGCAAGTAGCTAAATGTCCCTGGCATATAATGATAGTAGCAGAATGTAAAGTTTTACGTTCTTTTCCGTTTTTCGGCAGGTTGGCGACAGGGTGAGAAAGAAGAAATAAAGAAATATTACTTATCGCGTCCTGTGGTTGTTGTGTTGTTCTCTTTGGCGGCATGTAGTGAAAAAGAAGAAAAGGAAGTTGGAAGAAGAGGTCGGCGGTACGTGACCGAGTTAGCTTGAAGTTTCTTCCTTACATGGTGACGAGATGCTATCAAATACCGCTCCCATTCTACGGAATGCCCTTAAGTAGTAAATCAGATCATTTTCGAACATTTTCGCTTCTAGGTGTGAAAAATGTCATATTGTGAATTTTCTATTTTCATTCCAATCAGGATCTAGAATTTTGCTTTTCACACTGACTTGTAAATGTTTTTTGGTTTGGGTTTTTCCAAAATGTTTTTAGTCGTTTGAATCCACTTTTGCGAGATGTACAATTTTATTAAGTTGTCCCAAAAGTTCGTAAACACATGCGAAAAATTGAATTTTTATGAAATTTTGCGTTTATATTGTTATAATCATCTTCATCTTTGTATTCCAGATGGCAATTGATAAAATTGAGCTGCGAGTTTTGATTCGTTACTACTGGAAGTGAGGTCTTTCAACCAGAAAAGCTGCAGAAGAGATTAGTGCTGCCGAAGGCGAAGGAACAATTGCATATTCAGCGATCTCAAAGTGGTACAAGCGTTTCGATTCTGGCGACATGAGTCTTGAAGATAAGCCACGTTCGGGATGGCCGTTAAAGTTGGGTGATGGAGACTTGCGAACCGGGTTGGACATTGCGCTTTCATCGAGCACTCAAGAATTGGCTGATGAGCTTGGAGTTGGCAAATCGACAATTCACCGACATTTGTAGCAACTTGATTTTGTTTACAAGAAGCCCGCACGAACTCACCGAAGCACAAGCCAACAGACGAGTTGAAATTTGCTGTCAATTGCTTAGCAATCCATTGGACAAGCGTTTTTGGAAGCGCATTGTGACATACGACGAGAAATGGGTTTATCTGGTCCAGCACAATCGAGACAAGCGATGGGTTCAGAAAGGGCAAGAGACACCGTCGGTTCCAAAACAAGATCGATTCGGCAAGAAAGTAATGTTGTGCGTTTGGTGGAACTTTGAAGGAATCAATTTAGTTGGTTACGAATGGTCGTGCCATCAGTGCGGAACTTTACTGTCAGCAACTTGAGTGGGTCTACGAAAAGTTGAAGCAAAAGTACTCGGCTCTGATCAACCGAAAGTGCGCTTTGATGCAGCAGGACAATGCCAAGCCACACACCGCCAGGAAGACCAAAGACAAGTTTGAAAAGCTGGACGGCATTGAGGTTTTGCCACATCCAGCCTACAGTCCTGACTGTGCTCTATCAGATTACGGCTTTTCTGCTCAATGCAACACTTTTTGAAGGGCCTCCGATTCGACTCGTTTGATGAAGTCGAGGAAGCATGTAAAGAATCCTTTTTATTCGAAGCTGGCTGAATGGTACTTTGACCAAATCCGAAAGCTTGCAGATCGATGGCAAAAAGTCTTAGAAAATGATGGTCTTTATTTTAAGCAATAATCTTTGTTGTTTTTGCGAGTAAAATTTCAATTTTTTGCAAGTGTTTACGAACTTTTGGGACAACTTAATACTTTGTCTGTTGTAGTTGGATTTTCCAAAATGCTTTTAGTTATTTGGATCCGATTTTTCGGTTGTGCAATTTTAGTTTGTGTTTTAGTTAATTGATGGATGATATAGGATTTGTATCCTTTGGGCACAAGGAGAGCATGTAGACAGGCTAAAGGTGAATGGCTCAACAACAAATGCGTAGAAATAGAGAAACTGAGCACGAAAAATTAAGGAAATATGCACACAAAAATAACAGGACAAAAGATATGCAGCAGGATGAATAGAATCAAAGGACGGAACGCTCATATTAAAGAAAGGACAAATACTCCAGCAATGGGATGTCTTTCACAAGTGAGAGCAACCGGCTATACACAGAAATATTGAAGGACCAGAAATATTAAAAACCGAACTTGAAGCCGCGCTGGTCAAACTGAGCAGAAACAAAGCAGCAGGACCAGGCGGTATTGTAATAGAGATGCTAACAGCCTTAGAAAGAATACACGAGATCCATAACAATGGCGATATAACAGAGGATCTAAGCAGATAAATTTTTATAGCATTACCTAAGAAGCCAGTTGCAAAGGAATGTGAACTCCACCAAATAATCAACTTACTGAACCTCATAACAGAACTCATCGTCCGGATTCTGATGAAGAGAGCGCTTAGCAGAATAGAGCCAGAGATTGAACAAGAACAGTGCGGGTTCCTTAAACGCACCAAAACAAGAAACGCAATGTCCATGCTCATAATACTATCAGAAACAGCAATACAAATCCAAAAAAAAAACAAAAAACAAAAAAAACTGCACTTGTTCTTTATAAACTACGCAAAAGCAATTGACAAAATAGGCCACAAAAGCTTGTTATAGATGCTCGGTAACCTCGACATATTCGAGAAAGACATTAGGAAAATCAAAAACCTATATTGGTAGTAAACCGCTTGCATATGGACAGGAAACGAATTCAGCAGATATACAAAAATAAAAAGGGGCGTAAGACAAGGATGCCTTTTCTGACCAGTTCTATTCAACCTGTACAGCGAACAGTTCTCATAGAACTAAAATCCTTGCCCAGATTCGTCATTGACGGCCACAATTTCAATAATATACGGTACTCAAATGATACAGTGCTGATAGCAGACATAGAAAGGAAAAGGTTGCAAGGGAAAGTGAGAAGAAAAGATTAAGCATAAACCTCAAGAAAACTGTATGCGTGGTCATCAGCAAAAAGAAGGCCACAAAATGCCACCTACAGGAACCAAAATAAAACAGGTAAAGAAACTTAAATATCTGAGAAGTGTTTTGACAGAGGACGAAAAGTGCGACACTGAGATGCGAAGACGCATGAGTATGACCAAGGACGCCTTTCAAGAGCTAATCAAAGAACTGAGAAACAGTAAGATCTAATTAGAAATGAAGAAAAGTGTGTTAGATTGCTATGTGATATCTGTCCTTCTATATAACAACGAATGCTAGACATTCTCCTCAAGTATGAAGGGGAGGTTCGAAGCAACAGAAATGTGGTTCTACAGAAGGATGCTGAGGATACCATGAACCGACCAAGGTGTTGGAGAGGATGCAAACGAGAAAAAATACTAAGCATCAGGAAAAGACAGCTGAGGTTTCTGGGGGACGTAATGTGGAAAGAGGGTTTGGATAATCTAATGCTCACAGGATGGATGGAAAGCGATACAGGGGAAAGCAGTGCGAGACATATTTGATGGGCGTCCATAAATGGATGATAGAGCGGGGTTTGGGAGAGGTACCAAGAGGAAAAATATTAAAAGCGACAAGGGACAGGGGTTATATGGAAGTCCATGATCGTCTAGGTCCTGAAGCAAATAAACCGGGGGGACAGATGCATTCAGCAGAAATCAGAATATCGTACGCAGATCAGAACTACACAGAAATATTTGCCGATATAACTACCCATTTGCTTACATGAATGTTTGCACATGCACATGAAGACGTTCATATGTATACGTAGACATACGCATTCACATATCTCTTAAAATCTCTTTGCACATAGTGGAACGCACAGACGCCTGTAACCCACACACATAGCTGAACACATGCACATGCATAAGCGTACTATCTCATATGCTCAATAAGGTTATATATATATATATATATATATATATATATATATATGTGTGTGTGTGTGTGTGTGTGTGTGTGTGTGTGTGTCTGAGTGTGTGTGTGTCTGGGTGTGTGTGTTTAATTTATTTGTTTGAACTTTTTAAATTATATATATATATGTGTGTGTGTGTGTGTGTGTGTGTGTGTGTGTGCATGTATGTGTGTGTGACTGTGTGTGTGTGTTTATAAATACTTGTACACATATAAGTCAAAAAGTCAAGGTTTGTATATTTTGAGAGACAAGAAGTAGGTTAGATATACATTTAGGAAGTGATAATGTAGACCATTTGTGAATCGAAAATTTTACAAACATCTTGGAAATCAATTATCAATTCGTGTCGTTGCACATCTTTAAACTTGGGCTTTACTGCTTTTTGCCTCATTTGTTTCAGGTTTCAATCATCTTAGGGTCCCATTCAGTTCATGTTTTTCTTTTAAACAATAAAATTAATTTTATCAAAAATAATTCTAATAAAAATGTTATGTCGTAGTGTGAGCGTATTTATCTATTTGCAAATTATTGTAAGTGAATTCTCTGTCGAAGCAAATGTGTGGTCTAATAGTTTTCTCTTCAAGCATTATCCCCACTACCTAAAAATTCTTCCTTTTTAATGATTAGACCAGTCTAATCAAAGCGTGTTTTGCCTTCTAGTTTTATTTAAGCACTATCCGTTTTTTTCCAAAAAGTGTTTATCTCCTTTTGGTCGAGATAGTTACGAGGTCACATAGCAACCTCTCGTGACGTACTCCTCATAGTGACGCAAGCGTTAGTCTCATTCTTTCAGCTAACAGCAACCGGGAAAGAAGGTTGTTTATCTTCTGCCCGGGCCTTTGTGCCTAGGCAGAATTCGCCCACTGTCATGTTCTGCTGGAATATAAAACTCCTGCCTTCCCGTGTGGACATAGATGAAGCCTGCCATATCCCTTTGAGACATAGATGAATTCGTTCCCTCCAGATATGGAGTCATGACAATAGCCGAACAGAGTTATTTTCAATTTGTAAAACCTTTCTTTTTTGTTCCTTCTGATACTTTGCTTTGCGTTGGACATAATGGATACGTATTTCTTCACACGTAGACACCTTTATTATTGTGTGTGTTATAATATAAAAACCTCTCTGAGAACAAGCGTTCATTCATTATCCCCATTTCTCCGTTCCGCCTTACCGTTGCATGGTGACCTGTCTTAATATTATTTATTTATTAATCCACGTGGGAATAGAAATAAGATATATTCCTTTCACAAAGGAAATAAGAAGTAACCATTCACCATCAACAAATGGTTACTTAACAACCATCCATCCAGTGACTCAGAGTTGACTGAAATGTTGGTGATCATCTAGCAATGAAATTGTGTAATTTTTTTGCAGAACAGGATTAACACAGGTAAGATTTTTCAAAACAATCCCAACTGGACAATTTTCGGGAATGTACAGTCCTGATATCAGTTCGTGTCTTTGCAGGTCCTTAAGCTTGGGAAGTTTTACTGCTTTTTGGTTAATTTAATCCAGGTTTTAATCCTCTTAGGGTCTCATTCATTTCATGTTTGTGTTTTACTCCTCCCGCTAAAAATGATTAGTTTTAATCTTGTTCTCGTTTGGTTGCGTTCAAAATCCTCGCAGCTGTTAAGCCTTCGACAAGGAGTTTCAGCGACGAGACCTCCACAAAAGGGAGGCAACTCACTTCTTTCTATATGCTCGTTCATTTTTGTTATTTCTTTTTTACAATATGGTTCACTCTATACAAGGTCAGTAAGACACTCGAGGTAGATGGTTATGTTAGAATGTAGTTTGCATAGATAAAAGTAGAAGATAATAGTTAAACCTAGATTTGAATAAGTAAAGATTGTAGTGATCGGGGAAACATCCTGTTGGGAGTTGGTTCTACAGTGGTTTGTAGGAAGAAGCTGTTCGAGTGGAAATTACTTCTCGCTGATGGAATACGGAGGAAATGTTGGTGGCTTGATACAATGTGGGTGATATAGCAGGTTCTTTCTGTCAAGGTTAGAACTGGGGGAATCAATGAATGCATTTCGTACAACCACTTTGTATGCAACTGGCAACAGAGAAGCGAGAGGCTTTCGACATCTCGGTTAGGAGAGATGGCTTGCAAGAAGGAAATTAATTCACTATCCACAAGGAAGCGGCGACGCTTTTTAACCCTATCGAGGCTGAAGATTGCGGTCTGTGCAGCTCCCACTCAAATATGACAACGATATTCTATTTTTGGTCTGATCTGGCTCTTGTAAAAGTAGAGGATAGTATGAAGAGTCAGTTACATACTGAAGCCATACAGGGTGCCGACCATTTTACCTGCATCTTTATCGATGTCTCATACGTACGAATTCTACTTGAGGTCAGGTGTGAGTTTAAGGCCAAATCACGGCATGAAGTCACTCTTTTGTCGAAGAATAACATAACGCCAGTATAGATAGGGCGATTTTAAATTATAGTGTGTGTTTGCTTGGTGTATCTCCATTCCAAATTGTTCATAAAAAGAGATAAGGTTTCATATGGGAAGCAAAATGCTAAGGAATTAATAATAAGATTTGCTATTTTTGGAGCATTTACTTGTGATATGAATGAAGAGGACTTAATCTCAAACAAAAATAGAGATTGTACAAAGGGTGGAGATTTAAAAAGACTTACTGATGCAGTGAAAGAAAAAAGATGAAAAGTGTTGTGGGGTTCTCCCTTTTCCTAAAGATGGATTCGTCCAGAGTATACTTATACTACTGCTATAGAAGCGTGACGAGAGAAAACCGCGTTGTCACAGAGAGTTAACCGGAGAATACGAGAGTCCAGGGAGAGATTAGCAGTCAGTACACAGTTGTTCATAGTAGATCTGTGCTCCACTCATCGAGAAGATTACTACGCCGTACCCGTCAGCTTTCGACGCGAACATACTCAATATACTACGGCTTTACTTCGTACGTATACTTTTTACTAACCCGCATTCCTGGACTACTAATCTTCATTCAAGTCTGTATCCTTACGTTAATACACTTATTTTCTATCTCAATTACTGGTCATTGTTCATTTATTTGTGCGGACCACATTCCCGGGATCCACAACAAAAAGTTCACAAGAAAAAGTAAAATTTATCAATCCTGATTGCTTACATTTAGAGCACTGCTAGAATATTTTACTGATTGATAAATTTCTCAATACAAAATGTCAAATCTCTCATTAATCTCATCTTTCATTGTCATGATGGCATTACCCATTCAACGGATTGAACTACCACTACATAAACTTCCCCTCTTAAGAGATGGGAGCAGTTCAGCAGATAAACAGAAGAGCGATAGGCAGAGATAGCCAAGACTACTACCGTACGATCATTGCGAGTCCCAATTCTAGTATTTCTTCCTAACCCGTATTTATCATTCTACTAACAGAGTTCCAAGTATTTGTATTTTGCTGTGTTTAATATATATATATATATATATATATATATATATATATATATATCGTTATTTCCTATTTTGGTTGTTGTATTATTTCTTGGACTCTTAACTGGGTCCACGACAATCATGAAGAAGACCCTGCTAAGCATCATTTTTGCAACTTCTTTTGGCAAAAGCTCATCTGATGGAATATGAAGAACGATCAAAAGAGAAGCAACACATTCTAGTTTTAGGGTAGCAGCTTAAAATTTACTTGTCATCCTGAAAGTATTATATAATATTATTAGCAAACGTTAAAACTTTTCGTTAGACACGCATGCATTGATAATCTTATCGGCAGTAGTAACCCGATTTCAGGTTTTGGCATGCTTAAAAATTTGGAATCATACGTGATGTAAATTCCAAGAGTCTAGCTGTCTTTCACTTTGGTCAATTCGACATGCTGTAATGATTAGCAAGCTTGTTCCGACTACCACAATTACAACTGTGTAGTGTGTCCGATCCTCATTGCCTGTCCCATACTTTCGAACTTTGGCCACATCTAAGCTACGCTTAAAAAATAACCTTTCACTTGGGTCCGAATAGGACGCTAAAATTAGCGTTCCATGCAATAGACGCACATTGCATAGGCAATACTCTTCACGCGGTTCTTAAACTCTTCACGCGGTTCTTAATTCACCAACAGTCTAAGTTCAACCTTGTCTTGATTCTTTTTTTTTTTTTTTTTTTACATAGAGACATTATGAATATTCCTGGAATTCACGCATTATAAGTTGTTTCATTCTATCAGAAAACAATAACTTAGCATCATTTAAGACAAGCTTGAATTAATTACGAGAAGAGACAAAGAGATGTCTATTGTAATCTGAAATGTCACTCCGGTCCAGCCAGAAGAAGTGATTCCTGTGGGCAATAACAGATGTATATGCCAATGAGAACCAAGGAGATGAACTAGATTTAACTTCGAATTTTCTTGCTGGAATGAAAGCATCGATATTGGCTTTCACCCAGGTGGAGACATCAGAGGCACAGTTTCGAACTAGGAAACTAAAACCTTTTTTTCAAGGGACGTCACGAAGAAAATCGCGGAACACGTCCAAATCCGCACGTTAATAACAGAAATATATTCTCCTGGTAGGAGGTTCCTGGACAGAAGAGGTGTAGAAAGAGAGATTTACAGGCACCACCGCATGATCAGAGTGGTCAAGGGAAGAGCTGCATAGCATGACATGAGTGAGGGATCAAAGTGAAGTATAAGCATTGCAAAATGAAGTTAGCATATGTTATCATCATGAAAATATCTACCTTTCTTGATATGAATGATTATAAAAGTGCGAATTCACGGGATCGATATTTAGTAGTAGATAGTGCTACAGCTAGGTATGATTTGAAGCAGGATCGAGTTGATGCAATATCTCCGCCTAGACTTCGTAATTTTATTTAATATTTATTTATTTATTTATTTTTCCTGCTTGGGATTAGATTTTCGGTTATTCAATCGTCCGGTTCATACTGTTTTTCGACTTTTTGAATAGGAGAAAAAGCTTATATCTTCTTCCCTGTTTAGGATTGTATTTCCGCTTCCTTCTAAAGACAACTTCAACTCTGTACTTCTAACGTCTCCGCCTGATATTTCATTCACTAATTATTTTTCCTTTTCCAGTAGGAGTTGATAGGTTCGCCTATCGCCCGGTTCATCCTCTTTCTCGTTTTTTTTCTTAACAAGAGTAGAGGTTTATACTTTGTTTCCTGCTTAGGATTGGGTTTCCGGCTACTTCTAAAGTCTTTTTAATTATCTTGCATCTTTAGTAGCTGCTTAATGGCATCCTCACCTTGTTTGAAGAGCATTGATGAAAAACAACAAAAACGAAAACAATACACACTAGATGAATCGATCTAAACGCCACTTATTATCTATCTATCTATCTATCTATCTATCTATCTATCTATCTATCTATCTATCTATCGTCCGGATCACACTCCTTTCCGGTATTTTCAACAAGAATAAAGGTTTATCCTTTGTTTCCTTTTTTAGGGTTAGGTATCCGCTTCCTCCTAAAGTCTACGTCAACTCTATATTTCTATCATCTCCGCTTGAACTCTGAAAATTTATTCACTAATTTTTTTATTCTCTCCCACTGGAAGTAAATAGGTTCATCTATTGTCCGGTTCACATACTTCTTCGTCCTTCTGAAGAGGAATAACGGTTTATTCCTTGTTTCCTGTTTAGAACTGAGTTTCCGGATGTTTTTTCATTCACTTATATTTTCCCGATGACAACAATCTTAACCTCTTCGAGTCTAGAGTGAGCAGTTTGTTGATCATGTCCGTCATAGTTTATTGATATAGGGTATCCTCTTGGCATCTGTTGACCATGTCCGTCATAGTCTATGGATATAGAGCACAGCGCAGCACGTAATCTGTTCAATGAGACAACGTTAAAGTTTAACACTCCCGAATCAGACACTTTACTGAACCGGACCAGATCGGCAATACTCGGAAAAATATGCCCGCCTTTTATACATGTCGCATTGAATATTTTGAGCTTCCTGATTGGTTAAACCTTCTATTGGTGAACTATAAAATGGGTCAGCTCATGGCTGTCTCCACAGTATATACATGTACGCAAAAAGTCCAACACAGTTAACTTTCCTGTATGACCCCCCCCCAAGAACTTCACTTCTTGCCCTTTCTTATGCAAATACAACCCCAAACAGTAACCCTCTACTTTGAGTTTCTTTTGGGCCTTGTATTGGGTAAACATTAATCAAAACAAAAAGGGAAAAGTTAGGGAAGATAAGTAAGTGGCTTTTAATATATTAATAACGTGGTAAAAATATGGATTTAAATCTATAAAACGAGATGACTGAGACCCTGAGAAGAATGGAACCTGAAAACAAAAGGTAGTAAAACTTAGATGGTTCCCAGGCTTAAACACCCGCAAAGAGATAAATTGATGACAGGTTTGCACATTCTCTAAAATTTCCCAGCTGAGATTGTTTTGAAAAAAATCTTATCTCGGTTGATCCCATTTTGCAAAAAGTGGCGTTATTTCATTGCTAGATGATGATCAAGAGGTCAGTCTGATCAGTGGGTGGATGGTTGTTGCCGGCTTGGTGGAAGTCAGTAACCATTCGTTGATGGAAGCGACTGGTGTCTTAATAAAACTAGACGGCAAAATACGCTTTGATTAAACTGGTTTATTCATAAAAAATAGTCTGTTCCAGCCAGAAAAATAGAAATAAGGAACATCTAAAAATATAAGTTTTGGGGATTCAGTCAGTCAGGTAAGTGCCATACGTGATACACGCTTGGGCGATCATGTTTCGAAAGAGACATGACTGACTGGGCAGAAGATTATCCCGCAGTAGTTTGCCATTGCTTTCTACGGTAGATTGGTTGCCAGCCAAGGCTATAGAACCCAATCTGTCCTGTTATTTAACCCATAACTGGGAGGAAGGGACTGATTAATACCTTTCCCAAGGGTATTTGCGCATAAGTGAATGCAATGAATTCAACTGGAATTTGAACTCGGCTCCCCGATTTCGCGTTCCGAGCCGATATCCACTGCACCACAACGCACATATAGACCACACATTAGTCAGAATCGATAATTATCGATTGCTTATCGATTTACAATGAGTCTTCTATGGTGAGGATACCGGAGACCGAACATGTGAGCAAAGACGAAGTTTTGGAGAAAATGGAAACACAAAGGAAACTAATACTTAACATCAGCAAGGGAGTAATTTCCTTAATATATTAGGATTAATTTTAAGTTGGAGTAAAGATGAGTTACTGTATATATTTCTTGTAATTATGTCAATAGTTTCACTAACCGGCACATTGGTAAATAAATTTTCAACATCAAGTGAAAACCCAATAACAAAATTCCCTTCCTTGACATATTGATAAACAAAATAATAACAAATTTACTATTTCACCATACAAAACCTACCAGCATAAATTAATGTACACTTAACTACAAGAGCGAATGTCCATATTAATACAAAACAGCAGTTATAAAAAAATCTAATACATCGTTCAAAAACTAATTCATCCAAAAAGCAGATATTTTACAATGAACTAAAGAATATAAAACAAACACTTATTAATAATAATATATAAATCCGCTTGTTCGTTATGACGATAAACTACATCTGGCAGCAAGGCCTCTGACCGTGAGGTTTTGAGGAGCGTCAAACCGCCGCTTGATTTCTGTTGTATCCAGGTTCACCCTGACCGACGGTAAAAGCACATATTAGGGTTCAAGCTAAAACTATGGTAAAAACACGATGAAAGTATAAATATAGATTTTTTTTATAGTAAACATACCAGCAATACGTTTTTTATATTACCAGCAATACATTTGACTCTTGACAACAACCCTCTTTACAAAAATCCGTCAACGAAACCTGATCTACAAACTGATTTTTTTTACAAAGAATACATATTCTATTCATACAGACCTATTCTAAAAATCTTTCTAGCATTAAATAACTAATTGAGGTTAATATGACGTACAAAAAATAAACCAAACCAAAAAAAATGTCTGTTTTCGTAGGGAGAACAGCTAGATCCAATAACTCTTTAAAAGTTATGGATTGATTTGATACGGTATCGATATAAAAAATAGGAGCCCAATTCTAAATCGATAACAACTGAACATCAAACCATTCCACTATGTTTTCCAAGAATTCCTGATAATTCACAAATAAAGAAAACTTTTTTTGGAAAACCATAAGTCCTGAAGACTCTGGCATAAAAATATGTGTGTTAAAATTGTGCGTTGTGGTGCAGTGGAATGAGAACTCGGAGAGCCGAGTTCGAATTCCAGTTGAATTCATTATATTCACTTACATGCAAATGCCCTTAGGAAAGGTATTAATCTGTCGTTTCTCTCTCCAGCTATGGATTAAATAGCAGAATAGATTGTGTTCTATAGCGCTGGTGGATAACCAGTTTAAAAATCACTTTTCGTTGGTTTAAAAGCTGGTTATGACCACTAAATTTATTTACTATTATTTTTCTTCTAAGCATAGGTTACAACTATTTCTAAAGCTAATAGAAGTTTGTGATTTACCTACGATCTGCTACTCGATCTGTGGAGAAAGTAGTCTATCTTTTAATTCCCAGAAATATTTAGACAGAGCTGCCTGGGATTTAAGGTGAGGCATGTAATAGAGATGTTGATGTCCTTAGAAGGCTTTGGCGTCGAAAGGCCCACCAAAATAATAAACGCAATCTACAAAAGCCGCAATATACCGAAAGATCTAAGCAGATCAATTTTTATAGCACTACCTAAGAAGCCAAGTGCAAAAATAAGTTAAATGAGCCACATTATAAAACTCATCATCCGGATTCTTATGAACAGATCGCGCAGTAGAATCGACCCAGAGATCAGACAAGAATAGTGTCACTTCGTTAAATATACCGACATGAGGAATGATGCGATATTTGTGCTTAGAATGCCATCGGAAAGAGCAATATAAATGTAGAAGGACTTTTATCTTTGTTTTATAGCCTACGCAAAGGTATTCGACAAAATATTCCACAAAGACTTGATAGAATTGCTCGACAACCTTGACATTTTCGGAAACGATGTTGAGATAATCAAGAATTTATATTAGCAGCAAACAGCTTGCGTACGGATAGGAAGTGAATTCAGCAGGTATACAAACATAGAAAGGGGCGTAAGTCAAGGATGTGTTTTCTCCCCGGACCTATTCAACTTATAAAACGAAAAAATTATGAGAGAAATAATATCCTTGCCAGTTTTCCTCATTGGCGGCTACAGTCTCAACAATGTGAGTTACGCGAACGAAATGGTGCTGGTAGCAGATACAGAAAGGAAAATCCAGTACCTCTTACAGAAAGTGGCAAAAGAAAGCGAGAAGAAAGGACTGAGCATAAACTTAAAGAAAACTGAAAGTATGGTCATCAATAAAAAGAAGACTCCAAAATGCCAACTACAAGTCGGAGAACCTAAAATAAAACAAATAAAGAAATTTAAATACCTGGGATGCGTCCTGACAGAGGATGGAAAGTGTGACATTGAAATCCAAGGACGCTTTGACATGGCCAAGGACTCATTTCAAAAGCTAATCAGAGTCTTGAGAGACAGGAAAATCTCATTGGAAACAAAGAAAAGGATGCTTGATTGCTATGTGATATTTGGAAGTGAATGTTGGACGATCTCATCAAGGACGAAGGAGAGGCTTGAATCAGCAGAAATGTGGTTTTACAGAATGATGCTGAGGATACTATGAATTGGGCACCTGACCTACGATGAGGCGTTGGAGAAGACAGAAACGAGAAGAAATCTCATACTTAACATCAGGAAGAGACAGATGAGGTTTCTGGAACACGTAATGAGGAAGGAGGGCATACAGAATTTGATACCCTAAGAACGGATAGAAGGAAAGAGAGACAGGGGAAAGCAGCGTGAGGCCGATTTGATAGACCTGAGCAAATGGATGGAGAAGCGGAGTTTGTATCTTGGTATCTCTCACAGATATACCAAAGAAAAAATATTGAAAGCGACAAGTGACAGAGCCAAGTGGAAGTCCATGATCACCTATTTCCTGAAGGAATACAGCACGTGAAAAAGAATACCAGTTTAATTTGGTGGTGGGCGGGGGTAGATAGAATAATTCCTGTTTAAAGCCACTTTTTTGGGAGCGTTACTATAAGGGATTTTATTATCATTAAATATTTTGCTATTGCAGGATAATTTATTTCACCTGCTATTAATGGTAGTGAGAATTTATTTTGTCACTTGGTGGAGATGGTTAGAATTAACATTAATGTATATGAAAGACTCAGTATTTTTATGATATAGCTCAAAAGCATTATTAGAAAGGTTCAAACTAATATCTAGAAAATTAACTATATTAAGGTATATATATATATATATATATATATATATATATATATATATATATATATATATATATATATATATAATTTGTAAACGAGTTATTACGCGACCTAGGTTTCTACCATGTAGTGTCTTTAGGCGATTTGTAATAACTGATTTAACCTTTTTTTTTAAGAACGCTCATGTAACGGTTTTTTTTAAAAATAAAAATACCAGTTACGTGAGCGTTCTTTAAAAAACACCACACGGTAGAAACTGGGTCGCTTAATAACTAGTTTACAAATGAAAAATATTCAAAAGTTCTACAATATAATTGTATTGAACACTTTTTGATACAACTGTGTAGTAGTCTAATTTAATTATGACCAAAAACTAAGTCATTATATATATATATATATATATATATATATATATATATATATATATATATATAATATAATATATTAATGTGATATAATATATTATATTAATATTATAATATAATATATTAATATAATATAATATAATATATTAATATAATATCATATATATATATAATATATAATATTATAATATAATATATATATAATAATAATAATAATAATATATATATATATATATATATATATATATATAATATAATATATTAATATGATATAATATATTATATTAATATATTAATATTATAATATAATATATTAATATAATATAATATAATATATATATATATAATATAATATATTAATATGATAATATATATATTATATATAATATTATATATAATATATTAATATTATAATATAATATATAATATAATATAATATATATATAATATATATATATATATATATATATATATATATATATATATATATTCTAAACATATACTGTTAAATATAAGAGACAATGAATGTCTATTCTGTTTAATCATGAGCCGTTCTAAACGTCGTATTTTGGCTTTAATTTCAGTTGTAAATAAAGACAAAAATTCTTCAACATTTGGATAATTTTTTATTAATTCGGTTCTAAGCTTTCGGCTCACATGAGCTATCTTCAGAGAGTTTATTATAAGACGGTAATACAATAACATCCACCATCGCCGACGATTTTATTTTGTGTTGACATAAAACTCCGCTAGGCAACGGCAATAGTTACCAAAAATAACAAACGCAGTTCGCAAATTTGCAATGCGGTTCTATGACGTCACACCGCGTGATCGCGCGAAATGACAACAAAACCGTGTAATCAAATGCAATGTAAATTAAATTAAATGAAATTAAAACCAAAATATGACGTTTAGAACGGCTCATAATTAAACATATTAGACATTCATTGTCTCTTATATTTAACAGTATATATGTTTAGAAAATTATTTGCTGCCTCGATACACTATATATATATATATATATATATATATATATATATATATATATATATATATATATAATGTCTAATTAAAATCTAGTTTTCTTGTTCCGTCTTCGTTTTCTTACTGGGTTTTGTACTCATCCTTTTTCATTTCGTTTCGATTTATTAAACCTGTCTCTCTTTATATTTTCTTTATTTCCACCCTCAAAAAACGATATATCTTTTTGATACTCCTTATGACCCTCAAAAAAAAAAAAAAAGAAATACAGGCTGTCAGTTAACTGTTACAGCACCTATATTTTTTTTATTAATGATCTAACTGGTTGAAGATAGCCGGTTCGATAAAAAAAAAACCTGGCATAATTGAATTATAAAGTCATTCATGAGCGTTATGGAAGAGTAATTTTTGTTGTTTGGAGAATCCAGTGTTACTCCTTAGAAATTACTATTATTCTTGTTTTCTATTGAAGCCTTGTGCTACTCTTTAGAAATTAATACGTTTACTCCATCTGTCTATTATGTTCCATGTTTGTGCTATAATATTACGGCAATTATGAACATATACACTACCGGTCATAATTATTAGGCCACCCCAGTTTTTTAATAGAATTGACGTATTTCATACTATTTTTAAGTGGATAATTCTAAATGAAAATAGAATGGTTCTTTTGTTATTATTACTATGCAAAATTGTACAAGGCATAGAAGCAAAGATGAACTCCGAATCATCCTAAATTTTCTTCATTCTTTCATTGATGAAACTGCAATATAGGTAATTATTAAATATTTATAAAGTCATTTGATGCACATGTTTTTGTGCAGTATTAACAAAAGAACCATTCTGTTTTCATTTACAATTATTCACTAAAAAATAGTATGGAATACATAATTTTTTTAAAACACTGGGGTAGCCTAATAATTATGACCGGTAGTGTAGATGCGCAAGTTGTGCAACGGTTTTCGGCGCAGAATCCATGAGTTCAATTCACAGTGCGGCTTAGTGTGTTACGTTTACTTCCATATATTTGTGCTTAGAAAATGTATGAATCATAAATAAAACAGACTAGATTGGTTTCTTTATCCTTGTTTGTCAGCCAGTCTAGAAGAAAGATATATCTATGGCGAAAGCAATCGAAAACCATTCCAAGAAGACATGCCATTTCGCAGAGTCTAAAAAAATTATCATCTACGTTTTGAAGGGATATAGGATTAAAAAAATATATGATGAATATGGCGTCAGTCGGGCGGTCTTTGCTTAAGAAAGAAAATCCCAGTTCTGACAGTTTAGGCTTAATAACTTGAACATTTGAAAATTTCAAACGCAATGATCGTCCCCTCGCCCCTCTTCTCGAAACCATTTTCCACTTCATTCTCCCCCCCCATCTACCCCCGTCTTTATTCTTGTAGCTTTTCTTTTACTTCTTTCTGTCCTTTACTTTCCATCCGATCCGATCCCTATGAACAACCTGGTTCTAGATTTTTCTCTGTTTTTCCTCTCCCTCAGAATTTTCTCCCTCTCGTTTTTCCCTTCTTTATCAATAAACTTCTTCAACTCAGTTTCTTCTTCTTCTTCTTCTTCTTCTTCTTCTTCTTCTTCTTCTTCTTCTTTCCTTAAAATCTATATCTGTCCCATCGGGTCTTGTCGACAATGATTTGTTGAGGTTACATTCTCGACATCTTTCCATAAACGATTACAGTTTGATATCAGTTCTCAAATATCACTTTTCCTCGATTGTAGCTCCGAAGTAGCTTCAGGAAATCAAGGCAATTATACCGTATACAAGTGTGTATTTTCAATTAAATTCTGGAACAGTTTTACTCATTGGTTAAGCCATAGGCTAGCAGAGCACAGCAGTCAAAACACATCATTACAATTAAGCTTAACTGATTTGGACTATGAAAGTTATAATGATTATATCATGATTAAATAAGCAGTCAATTACTTCTACTTTTGAGCCTGTCTACGAAACTCTGGAGTCTGTAAGCCAAAGGTAACATCCATCAGTTAAGTACAGGATATTTTACTTGTATTAATTATTTGACGACCGACTGCTACTGCTAATCTCGGCCTCGTTTTACCTAAATAAAGCATCATAACAATAAACAATCAAACAAATAAAATTAAACCAGCCAAACAAAAAATACTTAAACCCCTCAACATTTCTTTCTCCAACATTTCTATCCACTTTTGCAATATGGAATCATTCATCTACGGACGGTCCCCAAACATTCTAGCTCTCTGTGAAACTAACCTTAACTCTTCAATCCCATCCTCTGATTTCTCGACTCCTGGATACCTTCCTCTCTTTAGAAAGGACTCTAATGCCCACATGCATGGCCTTGAATATTATTTTCGTGAATATCTTCTGGCTTCTTATTGAATCTCCAGACCACTCTTACATGTGTCTCCGTCTCTCTCTCTACTAAACTCGTTAAGCTATCTTTTTTTTTATCTCTACCGCCCCCTCTTTTTCTGACTGTTGCGTGCTAGATAGTATTTCTAGCAATATAGACAAGGCCATTTCCCTACATCTGTTTGCAAATATATTTGTGTTCGGCCACTTTAATGTCTATCATGCCAAGTGGCTTAAACACTGTCACCGATCTTGCCGTCATCTAAAGCCCGAACTGCTCAACCACTCAGTGTCCAGTGCAAGTGGTAGATTTCCGCAGTAACCCTGAAGGACACGCTTCTTTTCTAAATGTCTTCCTTACTTCTATCCCTGACTCATGTTCTGCTATCTAGCTATGCGTTCTTGTCAACTCTGATCATGCTGGTGGCGGGGGGGGGGGGGCTGTAAATATTTCTTTCTAGTCCCCCTCTACCCTGAAACTCCCTACTAGCAAAATATCTTTCTGTTATCAACAAGCGGACTGGGACTCGTTCCGTGATTTCCTTT
>JBBBDQ010000471.1:115000-137500 GCA_037127315.1 Ascarosepion bandense
ACCCAACACCGGCAAACTCATTTCCGTGACAACTCAACTCAAGGACAACTCACCACTAGCCTACTCAGCGTGAGGACAACTCAACGACATGCAAACTGTGAAATTTTTCGTCGACGTTTTAAAAATAAATAAAAGTAATTTATAAGGAGTGTTTTTTAATACATGTAATTATTTTTTCATTTAAAACTTTATTGAAAATTTTATGAAGTTCCTATCAAATATTCAATTGGAGGTTGTTGTAAAACAAACAAACAAACAAACAAACAAACAAACAAACAATCTGCAAAATTCTTGTCCTTCATTAAGTCCCAAAGCCTAACGATTCTCTCTGTTTTTTCTACAAATATTGTTACGGCTTTTGCTCTGCTTCTTTCCTCGGTGCCACAACCGCATGAATTTACTTGTACTACCAGATTGGCAACTACGTCTCACCCTTTTACCGTCAAAATTGTCAAATGTAACTGCCACTTCTATTCCATCAATTTTTTTTCTTGCTTCTCGCCTGTCGAACCTTCTTCTGTGTACTTGCTACCCTGATAGCAACAATCTCTAAAAGTTTAAATGCAACGCCAATTGCCATCTTCTATCTCCTAGATTCCCATTTTTCTCTTATCCCTTCTTCGACATCCCCTGTACCTTGTTCCTTTTTTTTTTTCTTTTCTCTTACTGTAAGCTCCGGTGCATCAGTGGCGACCCTGCCTAGCTTGGGGCAAAACGATTATAAAAAAAAAATTACTTATGTATGTACGTCATCAATGCTTTCATCTTTATTCGCATTATCCTCGAACCCTTATTTTCTGAAGATAATGCAAATAAACATGACAATATTGACAAAATCAAAGACCTTTTTGGTCATCCCCTAAATCTCCTTGTCTTCGGAACCTACATAATTATTTATTTGTTTTTTCAAATTTACATTTTAGAAAACAGGCAAACAATGCATACCAGTAACATTAAACCTGTATCCGAGGTCACTATTTGTAAAATGTGCTTTAATGATACAGCATGTAACTGTGTCTCTTGACATTTTCATCTGCTTCCTTCTTGACGTTGTTTGAAGAGATTCTTGACACAGGTCAGCGGATGTGACCGCCTTGAGGACAACACGAAGTAAGCGTTCTAAAGAGACGCTGTGTATAAGAAGCAGCTAAGTGT
This sequence comes from Ascarosepion bandense, assembly GCA_037127315.1. NCBI lineage: Eukaryota > Metazoa > Mollusca > Cephalopoda > Sepiida > Sepiidae > Ascarosepion > Ascarosepion bandense. The sequence goes on from JBBBDQ010000471.1 coordinate 116,156, forward strand.
TTCCGGAAATTTATCTGTGTAAGCACGACTCAAACACAATTTTTCGTATTTATTTTGATTCAATTAAGTCTGAAATGATAAATTAACATACATTTGAAGACTGTTTTTTTTTAGAACACCCACATATATATGACATTTAAACTGACTTAATCAGAAATATTCTTATTCAGTGTTTTATGATAAAAGGGACAGTTTAGCAAGCAGTTTTTTTGTCATAAAGTGTTCGATATCGAGATATAGATAAAGAATTAATATGATTAATGTGGAGAAGTTTGTCACTTAACTGAGCAGAATTATGCCGGCTTCGAAGTTTCGTGAAAGCACCATTGTGATGTCTCACTCTTCAGGGTTTTTTCTTCATTGCTCTTGTTTTCCAGTTTTTTTATATTTATATAGAGCTTGGTTTAATTTAATATCTTCTTATGTGAGTGCTTCTACAGATAGTTAATTGCTTTTGAATGCTTTTTGTTGTATTGACCTATTTTTAGTGTGTTGCATCGTTTGCAGGTGGTTGATTGCTTTTTATTGTTCTAGCTTTCTTTTAGCGCACTTGAGTTTGTGCCAGGAGGAGAAACTGGCTATTGCAACATAGCCATACCAGGATAATTTATTGAATGAGAGGTATGAGGTAATGACGGAATTCAGGTATGCAACAAAATATGTCTTGGTCCTGTATGAATCTAGTTGAGGATGTATGTATCTTCCTTTCCTTCATATCCGATTACTCTCACTCTTGCTCATCCCCTCGTCATCAGTTGGAATTACGGCGATTGTGTGTATAAAAAAGCGTCAAGAAATGTGGTTTACTCTTACTGTTTAATGAAAATCGATATGGTTGAAACCTGGGTAGCAAGTAAGTGGTGATCATTCTGTTCTTTAATATGTTGTTAGCTCTGCATATTCATTTTCTTTTTTTTTTATTGTGCTGCATTGAACACTTTTTTGAAATAACCGCGTACTGGTTTGACTTTTACCATCACACACACACACACACACACACACACACACACACACACACATATATATATATAATATATATATAATATATATATATATATATATATATATAGAGAGAGAGAGAGAGAGAAAGAAGTGAGAAGTATCTCCACTTTTTCACTGCAAAAAAAACAAAAAAACAAAAAACAAAAAAATAATCAGCATAGCATGATGAAACAAAGCCCCAAACTAAATGAAAACAAGTTTTATCGTCAAAAAGTTTGTTATTGTTTTTAAGAGGAAAGGTCAAGGTTTTTATTAAAATTTTAAAATCCTTTTTGTCATGTTTAAAAGTTTGATTAAAAATCTTGATTTTTTTTGCTTTAGCGGTCTACGCAATATTTACTATTAGAACTCTAGCGCCATTTTTATGGTGAAAAATACATTGATTTGGAAATTCTTGCAAAAATCAATTAATTGACAAATCTTTAGAATTTTTATGTGCAAGTGAATTAAATTATTCTTTAATTTATTTTTTTGTTTATTGTTGATGAAAATATTTTTTACATATGTTACACCCACAACTTACTTAAATTTCATGAAATTTCGAAAAATTAAATTTTCATTCGAAAATTCTTTTTATTAGTTAAAAGCAGGGTTCCTGGGAGAATGTAAATCACTTTTTTTTAAACTGCTACTCATTGCCTGAAAAATCTGTTCCGAAGTATAAAATGAAAAATGCAATAAAACTATGACATTATTTTAGTAGAAAAACTTTTAATTGATTTTATAAATGATTTATTAAGGACACTATTGCCTTGAAAAAATTCAATATTAGATGAATAATTAATTTTTTAATGCTTTCACTTTTTAAAAATAAAATCCTAATTATAATAATTTATAATATATAAATCTTTCAAAATTCTGCATTTCTTAGATGATATTGTTCAGTGAAAACTATATTTACTAATAAAAAATTAAATAGGTTTAATATAAATTATTTTGCACCAATATTTTTTAAATAATTTTTGTTTCGGTATTTATGCTAAATATTATGTAACGTACCTATTTTTGAAAGTATGGTCGATCATACACGACATTATCAGAAAATAAGAGTGATGACGATATTAAATTAAAAGCCAAAATTCCTAAAATTAGATTACGGAGAATATTTTTCAAGATTTTTCAAATTTTTTAAAAAATATAAAAAAGATCACCCATCATCTTAAATTATGTTTTATCAGATAAAGTTTCCGTAGAACAACAATAAAACTATCAACACCTTTATCAGCACTTGTTACGTGATTGACGAGTGATGACAAGTACGTCATCACCTCTACTCTTTGTTTTAAACCCCATTTTTCTGCTATTTTAAACTTTTTTTCAGATTAATTATACTTAAATCAGTTAATACTCCTCAAATAAAGCTTCCGAAAAATACATTTTGTTTTTGGAAGAAGTTTTGATTCTGTTGTATCCCGGGAGGAGATAAACAGAGAAAGAGCAGTGCAAGAAATAACTCTTAACACTGAGTATATATAAATAGAGATTTATTATACCTCAGTACAATAAACCAGGATGTGCGTTGTGGTCCAGTGGATATCGGCTCGGAACGTAGAAATCGGGGAGCCGAGTTCGAATTCCAGTTGAATTCATTGCATTCACTTACGCGCAAATACCCTTGGGAAAGGTATTAATCCGTCTCTTTCCTCCAGTTATGGGTTAAATAACAGGACAGATTGGGTTCTATAGCCTTGGCCAGCAACCAGTCTACCGCAGAAAGCAATGGCAACCTACTGCGGGATAATCTTCTGCCCAGTCAGTCATGTCTCTTTCGAGACATGATCGCCCAAGCGTGATTTCACGTATGGCACTTAACTGACTGACAATAAACCAAATACAAGTACACCCAACGAACAGTTAGAAAAAATAACTATTACGAAGGCAATGTCTCTGTATAGGATGTATACGTCCGTCTTGAGAAGAAGGCTTCCGTCTAGTGTCGTCTAACTTTCGTCTAAGGCCGATGGCTGTCGACTCTCGTATAACGACGAATAATCTTGATCACTCCCGTGTAATGACGAAGACTCTAGTATAGTCACGAACACACTCAAGTGCTCTCTGTAGTTCGTTCTCGTCTAGGTCTTTTATGACCCGGGCCATACCCATTCCGGGGTAGGACCAGGATATTCCTCTACAACAATATTCCTCCAGAACAGATACCCAGAATTACATTATGATGAAAGACGACTACAGAGGGAGCTAATCAGCTATTTTAGAAAAAATCTCCCCAGATCTATTTCAATCAGTATAATTTCTATTTTAAATATGACAGCGTATTTTGCTCACTGGAAATAGTAAACTTAATATTTTAGCTTTCAATTAAAGCTAAAATGAAAACTTCAAGAAACCTTTTTCATTTATAGAAATTCAATTTAAACCAAGGCATCAAAATTATCGGAGATATTTAACACCTCAACCCACACATACAGATATATATGTATATATGGACAAGAACTTCATACCACAATACGTGAGGTGGATCTATCAGAGATCATATATGCGATAAGGTACACTCATAAGTATACTTTATAATATTAGGATCACCCTCAATTAGTCTATCAGACTGTGGAGCATTGTTATGTGAGAAATTTCTAGTACAAACTTTGTAATTCACTTTTAACACGCCTAGTCATTCGCCGTATATTCATCATAAACTGCATAAATCTTCATTTTTTACCTTTCTTAAAATGAAAAAAATTAAATATACGGAAAATGTTGTCCTTGTATCTGCAAAGTTAGAAACAATAAACAAAAGTTGAACACTTTTGACAATTATTATTAAAAATAAACATTATATAGAACAGGTGTCACAATACAAAAATGAAAAATATTAAAAGGTTCTACAATATAAATGTTTTGAACATTTTTCTAATAAAACTGTGTACTGGTCTAATATAATTATGACCGAAAACTAACACGACAAATATCTGAATGTATTTTGGTTTTCTTTCTTGATATAGCGCAGAATTTTCAGGGTCACACACACACACACACACACACACACACACACACACACACACACACACACACACACACACACACATTCACTCACTTGCATATATATATATATATATATATATATATATATATATATATATATATATATATCATCTCATCAGTTGCACCAAATGGTGTGTAGGGAAGCAACTTTCTGTTACTGTTTCCGTAACAAACTGTCTTTTTTATAAGGCAGTGTTGTTAGCCCTGCGCCCAATCCCCAAACCAGGAGGACCGGTGGACCATACTTGGTTCTTACTTTTACAGCACCTGGTATTCCCAAACGTTCACCCATCTAAGTACTGACCAGGCTCGATGTTGCTTAACTTCGGTGGTCGGACGAGAACTGGTGTACTCAACACAATATATATTGTTACGTTTTAATCTCGGACAAGCCCCATTTATATTACGTGTTAATTGTAACAAAGAAAAATAAAAATGATGGACCAAAACTCAGAATTAAAATACAGACAAATATTTAATTCACAAAACATTAGATAAAAATATTTGCAAATATACAGTTTTGCATTCAAATAGAAGCATAGAGTTTACTATTGGTAGGCGAAGTGTTACGAGCAGAGAAAGGGAAGGTTAAGTGTCAAGTATCTTTACCCAGTTAAGTTGGCTTGGAAGTTAAGTGCTATACTTTTTGGAAATCCTTAAATGTCTATATAAAGACTAATTATTGGCTTGATCAATGAAAGAGGCGAAAATATGTATTTTACCAGATAAGGTTTTCTTTCATGTTTTAGTTGTTCGGACTTTTCTGTGAGATTCTTTCGGTTGGATATAAATCCTTGAATCTTAAACGGAGTTGATATGACAGCAAATCCTCTTAACAACTCTTTCAAGTTTTAGTTTTTGTCGTCGACTGAGAGAGATTCTTTCGGTTGGATATATATCTCTGAATCAAAACCGGAGCTGATGAGGTCAATCCATCCTGCTGTCAACTAATAAAACCTATTTTTATAGGGGCTATCAACTAATTTGCATATTTCTAGAACCTTTCGAATTCTCTCGACTCTACTGGAGCATTACACAAATTTACAAAAATGTTCTATTTCTAATTTCCTTATTTTTACGACTATTCCCTGAATAAAAGCTTTTGGGGAATCACACTTAGGAGTCAATAGAATCGATTACTATAAATTTTTAAACATTATTATTGTTATTTTTATATATAAATGCATCCTCGTAACAATATATATATATATATATATATATATATATATATATATATATATATATATATATATATAGCCGTCTCTATATATATATAGCCGTCTATATATATATATATATAGATATATATTCATAAATTATAACATGGATATGTTATAATATCACTACAAAAGTAGCTATTTTGTTTCGACACTTCTTTTGTCTTGTCAAGTAGTGTGGTTTATTAAACCGCATCACTTGACAAGACACATGTAGTGACGAAACAAAATAGCTACTTTTGTAGTGATATTATAACATATCCATGTTATAATTTCTGAATAAATATTATTAGCTCTACTTTGTATTGAGCACTTTTTAAATAATAGTGTTTCTTTGGATAACGAATATTATTCCATCCTTACGTACCCTATACTCGAATATATATATATATATATATATATATATATATATATATATATATATATATATAATATTAGAATTTCTTGTATAATTCCATGCACACTTTTGGAAGTAGCACACATATATACTTTGTTAACAGCTATAAAACAGTTCCAGATATATTCGTAGCTAAAATTTGACCGTATATTTTTTTTTATGTATTTGGAATTGTTATGCAACATGTTCGCGACCCTGAAAATCAGCTGACGGGAATGGGTCTGCTTTGATGGAGTTGGACACTCCTACTTATTTTCATAATTCTGAGAATTTATAGTAATAAACACACACACACACACACACGCACGCAAGCGCGCACACATACTCACACACAGACACACATTCAGCAGTTGTATGGTTGATTTTATTTTAATTTTTACTTTAATTCTATCGTTACAGAAACTAGGTTTTAATTTTCAAATTTTAACCACGTTCTTATTTATATCTATTTATATTATTATTAAAGTTTACATACTCTACACCGTTTCAACTATAAAATAAATAGGTACTAACATGTAGGTCATCTGTCACCACTTTTAAAAATGCCTTTCTTGTGGGTCATCACTCGCCACCTTTTGATTCAATATTGTTTATCTTTTATAAAGATGAAGCATTTAAAATAATTTTAAATTGTTTTTTTAATTGGTTATTTTTTATTTTTTTTCGAACTACTGAATAAATCTTTGGGATCGGATATTTTTACACATTCATATTTATGAAGTCAGTGGACAGTGCACGGAAAGACAAATCGGAGAGCCGAGTTGGAATTCCAATTGAATTCGTTGCATTCACTTACTCGCAAATATCCTTGAGAAAGTTATTAATTAGTCTCTTCACCCTCCAGCTATGAATTAAATAGCAGAACAGATTGGGTTTTATAGTCTTGGTTGAAAATCAGTTTACCGCTGAAAGTAATGGCAACCTACTTCGAAAAAACGTCTGTCCACTTAGTCATGTTTCTTTTGAGATATGATCGCCCAAGCGTGTATCACGCAAGGCACTTAACTGACGGATTTGTGAAAAAGTTGGAAAATAAATTTAAAAACATGGCGACAGATAACCCACAAGTGTCAATGAATGAGTAGAATAAAAAAAAAATCAGATTTACCCCAAACGAGGCAGTAAAACCACTAAGACAATGTGTTACTGGATGTGAAAGAAGTAGAAAACAGAAACGTTATGAAAGAGCGAGAAAAAAAAATTAATAGTTTTTTTTTATTGTTCCGGGCACTTTCAGCCAGTGCTTTAGCCATTCTCAAGGGTGTTGTATTTCAGATATTTATTCCCTGTGGGTTGTACTACATAGAAGTTTTTTTTAACTGTGAGAAGATTCTCGTCGAAGAGTGACCGTGTTCAGCAATTATGTGCCATGCACGGTTAGGTTGAGGTAAGGGTGACTTCCACATTTAAGTTGAAATAATTAAAGCACGTTTTAACTCTCTAGTTATTCATGAGAGTAGAAAGATTCATTTATTGTAAAAAAATGCTCGAACAAAAAGGAATTTTAAAAACTTAAAAATTATGATATTTAGTCTGTGGTAAAAAGGAAATTATCCTTTCAACGATTTAAAACAGAATGACATAGTTGCATTTCTGCGCATGAGAATCAACACATATCTTCCGGTTGAAAAACAATTTAAAAATAAATGTAGATTTATTAACCAATCAAAGACTAAAACAAAATATTTGAAAGTTATCCTCTTTTGACTTCCAAAAAAGTATAAGTACGAGTGATTTTGTCTTCTCTATACAGATGACCCAATTTCAGTGTATCCCTTGGTCCAGGTCAGGCAGACATTATTGGCTTACCTGCTCATTCTCTCTCTCGTGCTACTTTCTCCGTTTATCTTCTTCAAGAACATTTCGTAAAGCCAAATACGAAGACGACACAGAAAACGAATATTCACTAAGCGGTTACATCAAAGACATCAACGACTATAACCCCGCTCCACTCATACACAATTATCTCGTCAAGTTTTAATCTATTACTGACTTCAAACATTCAACAAACTAAACTGTTCTTCTTATTAACCTTGTACCAGTTGAATTCATTGCATTCACTTACGCGCAAATACCCTTGGGAAAGGTATTAATCCGTCTCTTCCTTCCAGTTATGGGTTAAATAACAGGACAGATTGGGTTCTTTTGTCTTGGCTGGCAACCAGTCTACCGCAGAAAGCAATGGCAACCTACTGCGGGATAATCTTCTGCCCAGTCAGTCATGTCTCTTTCGAGACATGATCGCCCAAGCGTGTTTCACGTATGGCACTTAACTGACTGACTGACCAGACAATGAACATTCTTAAACACTTCTTATCAAACAAAGACACTTTACTAAACATTTATAACCAACCTTGTACCAGACATATGAACATTACCCGTTTTGTAAAATCCAAGGCTAAAACCAAATAAAATCCAACCACTAATAAACTTACCTGGTTCACCATAACTTATTTGGTCAAATTTTAACTACGAAAATACCGGAATTAACTGCTGATTAAAAAAATAAATAACTAACTTCTCATTCCGTCTCGCCTTTCATTCTGATTTTATTTATTTATTTATTTGTTGTCATTAAGTTTTTACACATGAGATGAATTTCCAAGGTTGGTGTATTTTGAAACTATTTATAATTATAATGACAACACATAGCAGAAATATACAATTTAATATATGGAATATTGGAATGTCTATGACTCAAAAAATATCATGACTCAAAAAAATATAAGAACTTACATGCAATCTAATATATAATTACAATTTAAGTATCTCCACTAATTCGCTGAAAAAGCAGCATAATATGAAGAAAAAAGACCCAAACTTAATACAAAAGAAAATTTTCCATTATGTTATTATTAAGAGAAAAGATCAAAGTAGTTTTTAATTATTAAAAAAGAAAAATCTTTTTTAACGCGTTTGAAATTTTGGTAAAAATCTTGTTTTGATTTTCGTCAGCGGCTAACCAATTCATTACCAGAGTTTACAATGGATAATGCAATATTACGTAACACAGTTTTTTAGTTAAAAAACATTAATTTGGAAATTTTTGCAAAAATCAAACAATTATCGGATTTTAATGAAACTTTCAGGACTAATTCAGAAATGAATTAAATTATTTTGGAAATTATTATTTTTAGAAAATCTTGAGAAAAACACATTTCATTTCGTCTCTGTTAACCCCACCTTCACGTAAATTCATGAAATTTCAAGAAATTAAATTTTGATGCGAAAATTGTTTTTGTTAAACGCCGAGTACAGGGGAATGTAGATCATCTATTATTTTTTTCAAACAGTTGAACTTTCAACCGAAAATTTCCTCCTAACTCTGAAATAAAAAAAACTGCAATACAACAAAGATATTATTTCATTAGATAAGCTTTTATTTGATTTTATAAATAATATATACTAAGAACATTATATACTAAAGAAAAAAATTCGATGAATAATGAAATTTTAAAAAAATTGTTTTAGCTTTTTCTTTTTTAATTATAAAAATTTATAAAATTAAAAAAGATTCTACAAAGCCTTGATGCTATTAGGTTATTAAGTTATTAAGTGAAAACTATATTTACTAATCAAAAACTGAAAAGTTTAATAGAAATCGCCAATTCATCGTATTTTTTAAATAATTTTAACTTTATTTTTTGTGTATTTGGTATTTTTTTAATATGGTATTTTCTGTGTTATATAAAAAGAACATGTGCTTCACGGTTCCTTCCCCTTACGTGAAAAAAAATTTGGACAATTATGTCAATTCTGGTCAATCATACTTAGCTTATCCCACCATCTGGCTGCCATCACTCGTCAATCACTTACGACAAAAGTAATAAAGTTCCGTTATCATGAAATAATGTTATTCTATATTTCATGCTATAAATAAATAATACTTGTATAAATCAATTAATCTAACTTTAAATTTGCTAATTTTCCAAAAATACGTGTCACAGACGTGTATGTTATTTTTGCAAGATTTTTAAAACTGAGAATTTTCTTTCGTGTACAAATGAGTTGATCGCTCAAAAATGGCCGAAAAATTGAAATGTTACAAAAAAATCTAAAAACTTTTGATTCCGATCAATATCATTTCTGTTTGAAATACAGCAAAGCATTTTGCTTACTAGAAAAAGAAAATTTAATCATTTAGCTTTCAATTAAAGCTAAAATAAAAGTTTCAAGAAAACTTTTTTTTTTAATTCAATTTACAAGTTAGGCGTCGAAAATGGGTGGAAGTACATAAACTAAATATATTTGAGGTCAGTCCAAGGCTATAGAACCCAATCTGTCCTGCTATTTAACCCATAACTGGAAGGAAGAGACGGATTAATACCTTCCCCAAGGGTATTTGTGCGTAAGTGAATACAATGGATTCAACTGGAATTCGAACTCGGCTCCCCGCTTCGAGCCGATATCCACTGTACCACAACGCACATCCTATTGAGGTAGATTTTCAATAAAGACAGTGCAGGTGTGATGTTTTCCGAACGGTACATTTTCTTTCATAAGATTTTCGATGCATTAGGTTGTTAGACGTTCATTTCATTTTTGGAAAAAAAAACGTGGAGAATGTTATGCTGCCTGCAACATCATTCAGTATGACCGGTTTGGTGGTGGGTCAGTGATGGTCCGGGGAGGCATATCTCTGGATGGACGCACAGACCTCTACAGGTTAGATAATGGCACACTGACTGCTATCAGGTATCGGGATGAAATCCTTGGACCAATTGTCAAAACCTACACTGGTTCAGTGAGAACTGGGTTCCTCCTGGTCCACGACAATGCCCGACCTCATGTGGTTAGAATATGCAGGCAATTCCTGGAGGATGAAGGAATTGATACCATTAACTGGCCCCCACGTTCATCTGACCTAAACCCAATAGAACACCTCTGGAACATTATGATTAGGTAAATCCGGTACAGCCAGGTTGCCCTTCAGACTGTCCAGGAGCTCAGTGATGCCCTGGTTCAGATCTGGAGGAGATCCCCCAGGACATCATCCATCGTCTCATTAGGAGCATGCCCCGACCTTGTCAGGCATGCATACAAGCACGTGGGGGCCACACAAACTACTGAGAATCATTTTGAGTTTCTAAATGACATTTAGGCAAAATGGACCAGCAGTCTGCTGCATGATTTTTTCACTTTTATTTTTGGGGTATCTTTGATCCCCCCCTCTATAGGGTGATCATTTTCATTTCTATCAAATTATGTGACATCATTTTGTTACTAATACATCACCTACTTATTATCAGGAAAGATATTCAAGATCATTTTTATATAAAATTCATTGTTTTCATTAACGAAGGTTTTTTTTTTTCAAAATCTAGGCAAAAGACGCAGCGAGACGCTAAGATCTAATACGTTAAGTTAAACACCCTTTCCCCTTTTTCTTTTCTTCTCCTTTTTTTTCTCTTTCTCTTCTTTTTAAATTTTTTTCTTTTTTCCTTTTTTATTTCACTTGACTTTGTCTGGATGAATTTGAACCATTCATTGTTGTATGAATTTGGTCTGAGGAGCGGTGGGAACCGCGAAATATAATATTACCAATGGATTTGTAAAAATATCCAACTTTTATTTATTGATTATAATACTCTGTTAAATTTAACAAGAAATTTTAACATTGAGTTCTCTTTGGAGTTAGTCTCCGTTGGAATCTACCTTACCAATATCAAGGACTCTACTTTATATATATATATATATATATATATATATATTCCATTTGTAAATGAGTTATTACGCGACCTAGGTTTCTACCATGAGTGGTGTCTTCAGGCGATTTTTAATAACTGACTTTACTGTTTACAATTTTTTTAAGAACGCTTACGTAACGGTGTTTTTTTTATGCTCACATGGCAGGGAATTTTTGAATGCCCAATTTTAAAAATTTACAAGGAATTATAACGGTTGTATAAACATAAGAGGTATTTTTTTTAGTATGGTTATACTTAGTCATAATTTCCGTTCTTTCATTCAACAGTTTGCTTTTATTGTTTGGGAATAGTATAATCTCTAACTTATATATATATATATATATATATATATATATATATATATATATATATATATATCGTACTGTTTTTGAAACTATGTCGTAAAATGACATTGTTCCTTCTTCCACCATAAAATGTATTGGAAAATGCATTTTTTATTTCCTTGTAGAAGGAATTCGTGAAGGTTCCAACGAGACACAGAAAACACTGGGTAACTTGAATGATCCATCTATTCAATTTAGCCGTGACTTTATGTGTCGCAATTGGAATTACATTTAAACGTCACGTAATTTAATACCAACTTCCACTGAACTGAATGAGATTTTCAGTTCAACGGCCATATCTAATTTTAAGTTTTGCTTTTTAATATAAATATTCTTCCCGTTTCCTTAACAAAATCACATTTTTCCACGGTTTATTTGTTTTTAATTTAATTTTTGTCCAGAAAAAAAAAGTGGAAAGTTTATTCTCAGGGGATCATGTCTAAAATAGTATAACGTTCTGATAAACAACATTTTAAAACTGAAATATTACCATATGCGTTTATTGTGAAAGCGTTTTGAAATATCTCGACCGATAGAGTTCTGTACTCTATTAGGATAGCTAAATATACCTTTTTAAAACGTCTATTGAACAGGTGTAGTGACTCATCCCTTGTTCCCTGTTTAGGATGTGGTTTCCGGCTTTCTCTCTTCTAATCTTTTCACTCTTACGTAGCCCCCGGCACATCAGTGGCGTTACCGGGTGATATGATTAAAAAAAAAAAAAAAATTGGAAAATTTCGTTAGAAACCAAGAAAAGATTAGTAACTTGTTATCTGATTTTCTGTTATCCTCCTATATGGCATTGAATTCTGGAAATCTCCTCAGAGACTTGAAGCAACAGAAATATGGTTGCATAGAAGCCTGCTGAAGGCATCATGAATTGAACATGTTGGCAATGACAAAGTTTCAGAGGAAATGGAAACAAAAAAGAGCAGTCAGTCAGTTGAGTGCCATACGTAATGCTGGTCAGAAGATTTTCTAGCAGTCGTGCCATTACTTTCCACGGTAGATTGGTTGTCAACCCAATCTGTCCTGCTATTTAACTCATAGATAGAGGGAGAAGAGATGGATTAATATATTTCCTAATGGTATTTGCGCGTAAGTGAATGCAACGAATTCAACTCGACTCTCCGAATTCAAACTCGACTCTCCGAATTCGAACTCGACTCTCCGATTCTCGTTCCGAGTCGATTTTCACTTCTCCACAACGCACATGTAAAAGATACTTAAATGGAAAAGACAGTTGAAGTTTCTAGGGCACATAATGAGGAAAGAGGCTTCTAAAATTTAGCACTCACAAGAGATATTGAAGACAAGATGGACAGAGCAAAGCGGTGAGTCACCTACTTGTGTAAACGGATGGCAGGACAGACATTAGAAAAGATAGAAAAAAGACAAAATTTACTGAGGGCTACAAGGAGCAGGAAATTGTGAAGAACCTTAATCGTCCACATCCTGAAGTGACAAGGCACAAAAAAAAAAGAATATATAAAACACGGTGTGTATCGTGAGAAACAGTTTTCACACAGTTGATCGGTTTGATCAGGTCAAATTGGCAGCTTATCTCAAAGATGATCTAAAATCTGCTGTTAACTGGGGCAAGGTATGGAATGTCAATTTTAACACCTCCGAAAAAAATTTCACAAAATTATTTAAGTAACTGACCCCCTTTCTGTTTTCCATTAACAGGGCTGATCTGCAGCAGAGTGACTTTTTAGGCTAGCATTCTCTACTGACATGAAGTGGAACGATTATATTGAATCAAGTACTAGGTTTGCTGCTAAGAAAGTTCTTTCCCTATGTCGTGCTAGACAAACTTCCTCTCCAGAATCTTTCTTACACATTATACGTCTACCATTCGTTCATGCCTTGAATATTGCCGCCATATATAGTCTGATGTTTCTGCTATAGATTTAGTGATTCTTGATAAAATCCAAAGAAAAATCTGTAATATTATTGGTCCTGACTTTGCATATTGGCTTCAGTCATTTTCCCACCACCGTAATGTAGTTGCCCTGGGCCTTTTCTAGAAATACTTACATGTTAATTGTTTTGAAGAAGAAATATAATACGCTAATTCTATATTTATCTACCTCCCTACGAGTCTAGGATATGGAACAGTCGATTTAACGTGAGATTCCTGCATACTTACATATAGGCAAGAACAAAAATAACCGCTGATTTTACCCGTTATTTTCGATTTTATATTCTACATTATTCGTAGATTTATTTTTTCAAATGATTTTTGCTACATATGGTGACAGATCTATGCTAAGAGTGTATTATTGTTTTTAAAGGACATGTCTTTTCAAGCGTTGGGCCTCAATGACTATCCAGCGATTCTGTTTCTATATTATCTGTGAATTATCTTCTCCGCGAATTGTTGTTCTTCTAAACTGGCCTCCTGCCAAGTCTACCCTATTATTTAACTCATAGCTACTAGTGAAGAGTGGGGAAGAAATGAATTCATGTCACTTCTAAGGAAAGTGAACGAAACACACTTGGCCGAGATTTGAACTCGGCTCGACGATTCCACTTTCTGTTACGATTGTCGTTAAGCTACCCACATTATCCTATATTAAATACTATTGCTGTTATGGTGATTTTCTAAGCGTAGCTTAAATGTGGCACAAGGCCGAAATAAGGGACACCCAGTGAGGATCGAACTCACGACTCAATTGTAATGATTCTAGCGAGACAAACTTGCTAACCATTACACCACCTCGAATTGCCCATATTATTGCTGTTATGTAGAAGCAACAAGTGCAAGTTTGTTTGAAAATAAATGTTCCGAAGAGAATGATAAAAAAATAAAAAATAAAAAATAAAATAAAGATGATATTGTCAGATCTTGTAGTATTGTCTTCGTGACCGGAAGTGTATGTGAGATATCACACTGAAAAACATGCATACACGCACACGCGGTTCACAAATGCACACACATGCATATACACTCCTGACAAGTGGACGGAACGATTGCAAATTCGAGGTGGTGAGTACAACACCAATCGGCTAAGTGACAAATTTTATTTACATTAATCTTATATATATATATATATATATATTATTCGTGCACATACAAGCCTGTTTCGCCGTATCATTAGTGTGGCTAGACACATACACTTGCTTCTGGCTGGGATCGAAACTCGGCCGATGTGGTGTCAGTCGGAATTGCTACTCCCTAAGCCATAGGCGCATGGAATAATAGAAAGGAAATTTTAACGTGTTGGATGACTAACATATATATATATATATATATATATATATATATATATATATATATATATATATATATATTTTTTTTTTTCTTTTCTTGAAAATTTACACAGTTGTACTATAAGCGTCTGCGAGTGCTCTTAGCTAGGTTTTGTATCCCAATAAATATCGAAAATCGATAATCGAAAAAATCGTGTTATAGAAGGAGTGGTCCGATTTTAATCAAATTTGATACACTCATAGACAAGGACATAAGAAACGATATTCAGAAGTTTCAAGGTTGCAGGCAAGATGTTTGTGTGTGTGTCAGTTTATCTGTCTGTAGGTCCTTTATACAAATCCACAATTTTTATCCGATTCTCACCAAACTTCACACAAATATTCTTTAAGCTGAGTCTGAGCTCCAGGACCATGGATTAGTTTTAAAGCTTTCATTACACCCGAGCAACTCCGGGCTATACTGCTAGTATATATATATACTTGTGTACTTAGGCAACAAATCCTCTTTTAGACATGCCAAATTAAATAAGTTGCAAACATTATATCTGCTTATTTTTAATAAAATCCGTTCGTACTCACGGATAATCTTTCACAGTTTTAAAAACTGAAAGATGTGAGCAATGACTATATATATACATACTATATATATATATATATATATATATATATATATATATATATATATACACTCACACACGCACACACACACACAAATACACACACACACACACACACACACACACACACACACACATATATATATATATATTCAGAAATTATAACATGAATATGTTATAATATCACTACAAAAGTAGCTATTTTGTTTCGTCACTACATGTGTCTTATCAAGTGATGAGGTTCATTTATTTGGATACACCGGTAGTGTATATATATATATATATATACACTACCGGCCATTATTATTAGGCCACCCCAGTTTTTTAAAAGAAATGGTGTACTATTTTTAAGTGGATAAATCTAAATGAAAATAAAATGGTTCTTTTGTTATTAATACTTTGCAAAATTTTACAAGGCAAGGAAGCAAAGATGAACTTGTCCGAATCACCCTAAATGTTTTTCATTCTTTCATTGATAAAACTGCAATATAGTTAATTATTAAATATTTATAAATTCATTTGATGCACATGGTATTGTGCAGTATTAACAAAAGAACCATTCTATTTTCATTTTTACAATTATTCACTTGACATGAATACATCATTTCTAAGACACTTGGGGTGGCCTACAAATTATGGCCGATAGGGTATATATATGTATTATTTCAAACGTTATTATAGTGGATACTTCGTATTTGAAGTAGACACCCATTTTGTATTTATTAAACTGTGTATTACATCTATCGACCTGCGCATTTGATAAATCTTAGTAAAGAAAATACATTTCCCGGCCATGTAATTTCCACTGTTTGATAAGCTATTTAAAATACGACGTAACCGCTTTGAAGTAATAAAAAGTTCGATTTAAAAACAAATCCACTGTTTAGAAATTCCTACTATTGTATATAAAAGCAACACGCCCAAGTTTGTTTGCAAATAAATCTTTCGTAAAGAATGTAAACATTATCTTGGACTTTTCGGAATTTTGAAAGTAATGCGTTAATACATTTACCATCAAATATTATTATTTTACACACACACACACACACACACACACACACACACACACATATATATTAGGTACTGAATTTTTAAAAATGAAAAAGTTTTCTTGAAACTTTTATTTTAGTATAAATTGGAAGCTAAATGATTAAATTTACTATTGCTAGTATCAAAATACTCTGGAGCATTTAAAAAAAGTATATTGATTGGAATATAAAATTTTGAGATTTTTTTTGTAACTTTTCAATTTTTCGGCCATTTTTGAGCGATCAACACATTTGTAAACGAAAGATAATTCTCAGTTTTAAAAATCTTGTAAAAATAAAATATACATTTGTGACACATTATTTTTGGAAAATTAGCAAATTTATTGTTAAACTAATTTGATTTATACAAGTATTACCTATTTATAGCATGACATTTAAAATATAACTATTTATAAAACACAGTGCTACACTTTCTGACCTTTCCTCCGTATTTGACATGGGATGACAGCTAAACAGATGCTAGATAAGATAAGTTTATGGTGACCGGAATTGACAAAATTGTTCAAATATTTTCCCTGTAAGGGAAGAAACCATGAAACACATGACCTTTTAATGTACACAGAAATTATCATACAAAAAATACTTAAAATGCCCCCAAAATTATTTTAAATACGATGGCTAGATGATTTGAATTACACCTTTCGATTAGTAAATACAGTCACTTAATAACTTAATAACCTAACATCTACAAGTTTCCGAAATATTTTAAAAATATTTTTGAAACTTTATAAATTAGTGTAATTTAAAAAGACGAGGACAATTCTTTTAAAATTTAATTATTAATCGAAAAAAATTCTTCAGACTATAATGTTCTTTATTTTATTTATTAAAGCTGTTAAAAGCTTATCTATTTAATTTAAATAATATCATAGTTTTACTGCATTTTTTATTGAGAGATTTTCGGAAAGAGGGGTCAAATGGCTGAAAAAATAAGAGTTTATTTACATTCCCCAATGAGTCCTGCGTTTAACTAATAAAACCAATTTTGCCTACAAAGTTTAATTTCTTGAAATTTTACGAATTTACATCGAGGTGGGGGAAACAGATCTCAAAAAATATTTTTACCAAGATTTAAAAAAAATAATGATTTAAAAATAATTTCATTCATTTTGGAATACATCCTGAAAAATTTATTAAAATCTGACAATTATTTGATTTTTGCAAGAATTTCCAAATGAATGTGTTTGTTGCCGAAAAAAACTTAATTACATAATATTACATTTTCCATCGTAAACTCTCGTAACGATTTGGCTACCCGCTAACGAAAATAGAAACAAGATTTTTACCAAAATTTCGAACGTGTTAGAAACGATTTAAAAATTTTCGGAAATAATCTAAAAATACTTTGATCTTTCTTCTTAACAATAAAATAAACATTTTTATGGAAAACGTTCGCTTTTATTAGGTTTGGGGCCTTTTTTCTTCATATGCTGTTTTTTCAGCGATTTAGTTGAGGTACCTATATGCGTGTGCATGTGTATTTGCGTGCATGTGTATATATGTATGCGTATATTTGTGTGTACATGTGTATGCGCGCTTGTGTGCATGTGTGTGCTTATACGTTGCTGCTTTGCACTCTTCAGCAATGAAGCCAGCAGCAAACGTGACAATTAGGGACACACCCCATACTCTGAGCTCAGCACAACACCCTTGTTTCCTATTGGTTCGAATAAAGTGCAACCCCCTCCCCGACTATTTCCAGAAGATCTCAGTAACCACACCTCTCTTCGTCCATCACGCTCCACGCACTTTACTCACGAGCCACCTACTATGATTTTGGAGCCAGTGGCTATATAACCTCAATTCGAGCAATCGCCAAAGCACAAAGCTGGTTAGCACCACTAGTTGCGTTAGGGCTTACGACCGTTTGTCAGGCAATAATTTCTTAGCTGAGTTAAAGTCAAACCCGACCAGTCATGTGGGTGGTCAATTTGGCCTACCTGCTGGCTACGTCCCTCGTGGCTTTGGCTGCACCCCCAACAACCACTGAATTGACGAGGAAATTTCACAAGAGTAACAACCTCCTTACCTGTTACCAGTCTGATAATCACACTACGTCAGTGTACAATTTTACATTGAAAGATGTACACGGCGAGAAAACAATCCCTTTGTCTACTTACAAGGGCAAAGTCTTATTGATTGTAAACGTTGCCAGCTTCTGAGGGGCAACCCCCCAGTATTTGGGTCTGAATGCACTACAAGAAGAATTCAAAGAATTTCAGGTATTGGGCTTTCCGTGCAACCAATTCTGGTTGGTGAGTATTGATTTATTTTCTGTCATTTTGTTTTAGTTGCTTCTGATGCAGTGTTAACGTTTTTAATGCGTTTATTTTTACAGTAGTCTTTTATATTCAAAAGTTTTAAGGAAAATGACAGTGAAAAAGTCACTTCTGCTTAGAATAAAACAGAGGCAGTTGAAATCTTTGGGATACATAATGGAGAAAGAGGGCTTGGAAAGGAGCAACTCTCACAGAACATATTGAAGGCTACAGGGGTAGAGGGAAGAGGAGACTAACATACGTAAGATGCTTGTGTAAATGGATGGCAAAACAAACAGAAAAGGATAGTACGTGGTCAAACACTGCTTAGTGCTATAAAGGATAAGAAATAGTGGAGAACAATGATCACTCACGACCCGAAGGAATACGGCACATAAAAGAAATATAATTTTTTTTTTTACAGTGGAAAAAATTAAATACTGAGAGTGAAATTAAAATTTTAAATTTGCTTTTGAGTTTTGATATCTGTAGTAAAATGAGAAAGAGACAGTTGAAACTAGAATACATAATGGGGAAGGAAGGCTTGGAAAATTTGACACTCATTAGGCGTATCGAAGTAAAAAAAGGGATAGGGAAGGCAGCGGGCTGCCTAAATGATGAATTTATAACGAATGGATAGGAGAACGTTACGTTGGAGGGGTGATAAAAGAGCTAAAAATGATAGCAAATTGTGAAAAGCCATGATCATTCCATTCTGAAAGGGCCACAGCACATTGAAGAAGTATTTGGTATCTAATTCTGGATACTCAGTAAAAGCAGGTCTCTGTTCGATACTCTAAACATTTTTCTTAATATCGTAGCGAATTTTAAATTTGTCGCTCAGGTTTCAAACTTTCCGTAGATTCTCATTTCTTTCAAGCTCTTTGCAAGGTTACCCAAAAGTGTTTCAAGCACTTTAATAATAATAATAATAATAATAATAATAATAATAATAATGGACACAATTATAATTATAACAGCAATTTTCGGTCGTCTTTCCACTCTTTTTGTAACGCCCATTATTTCATATCACTCTAGTGAATTTATTTATAACAGTGGGCACAAGTGTTTATATAGTTGATTTATTCATTTGTGTTATTGAACTATGAAATTAATAACAACCAGTCTAAATAGAGAAGTCCAACTAAAGAAATATTCTGTCTCCGATAGAAATCGAACCTACGTCCCCTTTTTTTTTCTTAAACTGAAGATCCATTATTAAAATATTACAAGTATTTGCATGTTTCCACCATATATCTAGCTGTTATCGTGAGAGATTGAGTGACAACAAGTTTCCCCAAAATCAATATTCTCCCTTTACTCAATATTCTCCCAGATAGTAGCACTACCATGATCAAGCTAGATAGTCTCTCTCTAGTTATCAAATTTGTCTAATCTCAAATGTAGTGTTTTTCTTCTTCTTTTTCTACAGCTTCAAATGTGCTGTCATAAATATTTTGAATGTCTAAGTAAATGTCTAACAAAAAATTATAAAAATGTTCTTTTAAGCAAAGAAACATTAGAAAATGTATATAAGTAAAGTGATATATATATATATATATATATATATATATATATATATATATATTAAAAATATATTAAAAAAGGATTAATTCAATGATGTTGTATGATCATTTCGATATGAAAATCCCCACGGGGGATAACACATCACCTCAGCAACAGAAAAATCCTTTCAGAAACTGGAGAAAAATCAGTCTAATTTTCATTTATAAATAGATTTTCATAGAAATTAAAAAAGAAAAAGAAAAAAGAAAAAAGAAAAAAGAAAAAAGAAAAAAGAAAAAAGAAAAAGATAAAACAAAATCAAATAAACAAGAAAAGAAAAAATTTATATTTGCTCTGTAATATTTTTTTTACATGGAGCTCTCTTCCTGTATCATTTTTTAATATTAAAATAAAATTTGTAATATTAATTAGGATCGGGTCTTTGGAATTTACCTTCCTGCTTTTTCCGCTTGGATTAAAGTATCTGAATTAAAATATATATATATATATATATATATATATATATATATATATATATATATGTATATATATATACCAAAACATTTTTAGCGTTTTCCTTTATGAATTGGATTTATTATATTGTGTCAATTGCTATTTGTTAATTCACTGTGTTGGGCGAAACCTTTTTAATTTTTTCACTTAATTCTCTCTTGCATACCAATATGAAACTTACTACGACCGCAACTGTAATCTTCGGGTAGTCGTCAAGAAGTGATTTCAAGCCTCACTGTGCGCCCTATACTTGTAGCCTTATTCGAAACTAAGCCCAGTGAATAACAACGGTAACCTGCATATTCCATAGCAATTTCTTCTATTTTTTTAAATTTTTGTGGTCTGCTGTAACAATAACATTCTCCGTCTGAGAAATTTTCTACATTTCCAATGATTAGATCTGATCGTCTGACCTACATTGAGTGACAATATATGATTATTATTATTATCATTATTTACTCTTATTACTTTTTGAAAATAGTATCTTATAAGGTCAAGTGACACCAAGTTTATTCAATACTTTAACACGATGCTTTCTAATT